>JARHVA010009596.1:155000-292218 GCA_037957365.1 Torreya grandis | reverse complement strand
CAACACCAATCTTTAGTAATATTCTATGTTATTATCCCATCAAGCGTGTTAGAAATTATTATCACTCATAAATGCACCTACTAAAAACATGTAACATGTTCTCACTTCTATTGATACAATGGAAAATATCCAAGGTGTGGTAAATTTTGTTAGATTTAATATCCAAATTAATTGATAGTTACCTTTATTACACTCACCTACTTCTCTGTAAACTATTTAATTTTGTGCTTTCTTTACTAGGAAAAGGGTAGAAGGAACAATGCTAAAATTGAAAATGGAAATGAAAACTAAACATTGGGGTGATGTACCAATGTTAAGGTAAATTATTAATATAATTTATAAGGTTTAAAAACCTTCACATATTCAATTCATATTCATATAGTGACTCTTTCATCAATATTTCATACACAGGTCTTGATAGGCACTCACACTATCTTAGAAGCAATGAATAATGGTTGAATTCACTTCTAGATTAGGTATAAATTAAAATTATAAACTTTATATGACCTGTAATAATTATAATTTTATACATAAAGGTGATATATTTATACATTAACATAGGAAAAAAAATCATTTACTAAGTTCTATCAATGAATATTAAACACACACTTCATGAACAACTTGAAAATAGAGGAAAATTTTAGCTCTTTATTAATTCAAAGGGTGTATTACAAATTTTGGTAGAGTTTAATTAATAAAAAATTATAATATAATTATAATCATTCAAAAATTAATGTACATATATAAAGGAATAAGAGAGAGATGAGAGAGAGAGAGAGGAGAGAGAGAGAGAGAGCAGAGAGAGAGAGAGAGAGAGAGAGAGAGAGAGAGAGAGAGAGAGAGAGAGAGAGAGAGAGAGAGAGAGAGAGAAGCTATAGATGAGTCCCCTACTAGTCATAGATGAGTACATACTAGTCGCTGCTATGGATAACTCCTGCTTCAACTCCACTACCAAATCAACCTTGAAATGAAACTTAAAACTTTAAAAAAACACTTTGAAAATTCCAACATATAATTTTAAGATTATAAAAATAATCTCTCTTGGAATATGTCATGGTAATTAGGGAGAGAAGTTTGTTTGAGTTGTTGAAAAGTCAATGATCTCTTGCATGCTTTGAAAGTCTTCAGCGTTGAAGAGATAATAAGTTAAATACTTTTGATATTAAATGTATATTTATGTTTTAATTAAGTTACCTTTATTTATATATTTTAATTTTAATTTTAATTTAGATTCTTGACTTGCAACTTGGAGTTAGACTTCACTTATCTTGACTTGCAACTTGCATGCATCTTGACTTTCTAAATTTAGCCCTAAAGGGAGCCCATTAGGATTTAGATTTCATGTTGAAATTATAAGGGGTTTATTTCATGAAAAATATGGACTAAAATATTAACCAATAATTTAACTCAATTCTCCACTTTTCATGTTTTGAACTCCACTTTTCTAGGGCTAACTAAAGACTCTTGTTGTTGACTTGACTTTTTCTAAATTTAGCCAAAAAAAGGGAGATATATATTCTAAAATTTTATATCTACTCAGATAAAATATAGAATTTTTTTTTAAAAAAAATATTTAATTACATCAAAATATACTTCCATTTCAAATTTCATGATACTTCATTCAATAAAACTCAAAATATACACTTTTTGGTGTTGACTAGCTTGCACAATTTCATTTTTGAATGCTTATAGGTATAATTTTTTTCATTTTATTGATTTTTATGAGGCATAAAGACATAATTATTTTTTAATTATGACCTATAATAAACTCTCTCAATATTATAACCATTTTATGTGATCAATTAACCTCTTAAACCTCTCAAAAAATGCCTTTTATGACTATCTCTCTTGCTTTCTTAAAACCCTAATACATGTACCTTTGAATTTATTCATTTTTTTCAATAAAAAATTATTTAGGAAATATATTAAGGTAATTTATTCTATGCAATAAATCAAAATATTTTTATTTTACAACAAATAACTCAAAAATTCAATTATATCTGTTAAAACTGAGCCATTGGGGTTTAAGAAGGGTTTTAAAGCACCTGTTCTTATTAACGATTGTTTAAAAATTTAATCCAAAGTAAATTAAAAATAATTCATGAAATATTTATGGCATAGAATTAAAAAATACCCTTAATAATATTTTAACCAACTCTTCTTCACCTTCATGTACCAAGCATTTGAAAATTACCTTCACTAGCTTGCAACTAACAACTAATTAGAGGAATAAAAGAAACCTCTATCAAAATTTGAACTTGTGATATGTTAACAAGAATTATTTTGAAATAATTAAGGTTTATGATATTTTGGAGAAATTTTTTAATATTAAATCCATGAATTAAATCTTCTTAAAAACCTACTTATAAGTAACTTTGATCAATGATGGTAAAATTGTCAACATGTTTTAGGTGGTCGCACCCAAATACAATTGATATTACATATTAGACACCTATGTACAAGTTATATATTAGTATAAAAATAAACATCCAAATTTGATGCAAGCATCCAAGGCTCTAGAATTGAAAATTATATAATCTAATGACTATTCTAAGATTTTGATCCAATCTACTTCTAGCCCATTACATATCAAATTTGTATGCACATAGCATACCAAGTAATATTGCTTAAAATTCATTAAAATATCATTAAATATATATACTTTATATTTTTATAATATATTAACATTTAAATTTATAATATTATTTATCTAAGTTTGTAATTAATTGGCCACCTAAGGATTTGTTTATCACTCTTGTGCTTATTCATTTCTATATTCTTAAACCTATACTATATTGACCCATATAAACTTAAGGTTAAACATATGTGAAATGGAAAATTTGTCTCAAGTTATGTTTTTGTATTTCTGAGTTTCAATGAAAACATACTATAGAATTGAAAATTTATATTGAAAAGAGGTGAATTCATGTTGAACTTCAATAGTTTCATTCTATCAATTGGGGAATTCATCTTAATTATAAGTTTTAGTGAAAACACTCTATGTAGTAGTAAATTCATTCTAGTTATCAATGATTTTATTCTATGAAATTTTAAGTTTGTCTCAGATCTAGCCCATGTTGTTTATCATTTTCCTATTTTTGGTTTTCTGATAACAAAGAATTTGTGCTAAGTAATATTTTTTTTAGGTAACAATGATTTCATTATTTTAAATGATGAATTCATCATGTATTATTTTTTGTATTATGTATTTTATAATAAACTATGATTTTGATTTAACTAATAATGATTTTGTTTTAACTATCAAGAATTTGATTTTGTAGTTTTTTTTTTGCTAATTTTCTAGTTTCTAGTTTTCTATTTTTGTTCTAACTTGTATATTCTGCTTAACAAAGACATTTAAACTAAACTCTTGATTGATTTCTTGTAGGTTTACACTAGCCAAAGACATTATCAACCAAACACACACATTTAATATTTAAGCTTAATAAAATAGTCTTGTTAGTGCATATTTTTATTAACTTCATTTACATGTGTGTGTCATCTTTTCACCATGTATGATCTTCCCTCATGCCACAAGGCAAACCTAGGAATCAAAAGTGGAATAGATCAATTGTGTTATTCTTAGGGCACATTATGTATGCTCTTCCCTTGCACTAAAAGGTGACCTTAGGAATCCAAAATAGCATGTGTTTACTTTATTTTATCTTTTTAGGTTATTATGAAAGGGATTTCATCCCCTAATGTAGAGACAAATCCCATGTTTTAGTAAGTTGTATAAATAATTATGGAGATGTCATTATTGGCTAAGTGGTTATCCATTTTATCAATGTCATGAATTGAGGTGGTTTCATCCCACTAATACCTAGTCCTTGAACAACATCTTTACCACATAGATTTGGGACTTAATTTACTAAAAGGTATATAGAGGATGAACTTAACTTACCTTGTTTAACCTAGTATCCTATTTTCCATAGAATGATAGTGGTGGTAGGAACACACCATTCCCAAAGATCCCCCACCACATGCCTTTCAAGGTATTATTAGTTGGAAACTATACAACTATAATCCTAATTGATTAGCAAGGTTATGTTTGTGTTTCTTGATTACATTCAAATTATATGTAACTAATTTACAAATAAATTGAATTAACATCTAAAATGAACCAAGCTTCATGCAAAATCATGACATCTCAAATCCAAAAATAAAACATACTTGAATAAATCTAATAAGTCATCCAATAAGTGGAAACCTTAACATCATGTATATACCCTTCAAAATCAATACCTACATTGCATATTTCATCCCATTGTAGATAAACCCATGAAAAATACCAAACCCATCAAGCCCTTGAGTCATATCAACTACATTCTCCCAAACTTTGGGATAAATTTAAAAATCAATCACAACTCCATCAACCATCCCATACCAATTTGGATCCTAATCCATAAAAGCTACACTTTCCTAAAATTAAAAAAAAAATCTCCAAGAAACAAACCCTAAAACAACAAGCCCACAAAATGAAATCCAACAAAAAATCATCATCCAATGAAAAATTACACAATCAACCATTTCCAAATTGACACCCCACTAATTAGGGCCATGAGCCACCATTATCGAGATGTATCCTATCATTACCAATCCAAGGAAAATCATTTACACAAGAATTAAGTGCATGCATGTATAATAATAAAAAATCATGGATATTCCAATACACTTTCTGACAACACCATCAATCTCTTCCACAACATTATCAAGATAAAAGAAATCAAATCAACCATCCAACATCATCTTATTTATACATCATTATTGGTCCACCCATATTCAATTAGCCATTCTTTGATAAGCCCACCTTTCATGAACCTATTATTGACCCAACCATATTTTACCAACCCTATGTGGGTCCACCCATATTTGAAAAACCCCTCTTTGACAAGCCCATCAATGGTGAACCAATATTTAATGAACCCACTATTGGTCAAATCATATTTGACCAACCCATATTTGACCCACATGACATAGTTCAAATCTTTAACCAATATGACCTACTTCAAATATTTGACCAACCCACTTCTAACTAAAACAACATACCATATGTTAACTCATTATCTAATATCCTATCATATATCAAAGCTCCTAAACCCATGTCTTGAGTTTTAAAGGTACTTGTAGATGCCACAATATATAATTCCCTTCATATAACTTCTCCTACAATCCATGATGAGCCTAATATGAACTAAAAATTATATTTGTCATCCTTTTAGTTTGGGTAAACATTATATATCAGCTTTGGCCTCTTAGCAGTTGAAAAAATCAAAGAACTCAGTGACTCCTTGCTATACGATGATGACCTAGATTTATGTTTTTAAATTAATAAGTACCCCATTAAAAATAAAATATATGACATTATTGGTTATAAAGTTAAATTACTAGGCCTTCATGAATAATGAATCCATGAAACCATCCATGTACATGTAAATGAAATATTTCATGACATCAGTTATGAACATCTTGCTAATCAATCAAAGAAAGTCAGTGAAACTTACATGATTGATAAGGAATCTTCCACTAGTATCTAAATTAATTACCCTCATAGCATCTACAAATATTTTGGTGCCACCAAATATTTTAATAACATCATTATACCTACCATCCATCTTTTCATCCCAAATTAGACACCTATTAGTTGGGGCCAACATTCATGCATCATCAAACCTCTTCAGAATGACAAAGTAATCACACCATCATGGTACCTAAATATGACCTCTAACATATAGAGTACAAACATGGATCTAAAACTATAAATAATACATCAACATATATTGAGGAATGATAAGTGTTCCCCCATAAACTAAAATTAAATAATCTAAATCAAACAAAACTTAAAATCAATATCCTTTAGTGAAAACCTCTTGGATGCAATCTTAGATGATCAACATCAAAATCAGAACATAAAACAAGGACCTCAAACTTTTTCCTACATCAACACAGTTTCAAGATGAATACACCATCAACATCAATATTGAAATGGAGGAGACTCCTAAAATAATTTAGCTTATAACAACCCTTAGAGATAAGGAACAAAAATCATGTTTAATCCTCCTAAGAGAGTTTTAAAATGTGTTTAATATTATAGAATCCAAGATCATGTTATATGAATCACACACAAAGCATTTAGAATCCACAAGTGTGTGTGAGACTATTGGTCCTAACCCCCTTGTCCATATAAACTTTCTATCCACCTTCATGATCATATCATCCATCTAAATCTTTCATAAAATTTAGCCTAATCCTTAATCAAATACATATCCCACATTTTCCTCCTTGGTGGCAGCCTATTTCATAGGGGCCATGACAAAAAATAGATAAAGTGTTCATAATAATTCAACTCATCGATCAACAAAGGTCACATCAAAATCCATTTATCACACCTCAATGATATGGTATTGGCATAGAGAAATTTTAGAGTAAGGAACTAGTTGACTAAAGTACAACCCATATGCTTCCTTACTTCAAGTATTTAATGCTACAATAAAATAAAAAAATAAAAAAAATTATAAAATTATGAAAATGAAAAATGAAAAAATTAAAAAATTAAAAAATTAAAAATAAAAGATAAAGATAAATAATCATCCACAAGTGAAAACCATTTTTATGGTACCTTGGGAAAGTACCATGATGCAAACTAGTTTTTAGTGTCAGGTATAAACATGTTGTCTATGGGTACCTTACACTTGGTGGAAAAAATTAACACCATCTACCCAAACATCCTCCACCATCCCCATATCTATCCCATTGTGGCCACTATTCTTCCCTTTTTAACCTTACATGGTATATGCCCCATAATTTGTATCAATGAGCCAATATCTTTCATAGAAATAAACCATTTATATCTAAACCATTTTGAATATCTAAAATTTGTACTTTAATATGATTTATTATTCATGGAGGCTAATGTATCTATGAAAATCCCATTGTAATGCTCCCTTTTGGGATGAGGGATGAGTCATGTAAGTCACTCATATCAATATAAGAGTTAATTATATGATTTCAAGTACAGAGATAACATCATGTAATATAACATAAATATGTGGAGACTATGTCATCATAATAATTCATATTTCAATCAAGGCATATATGTAAAATATACAAAAGAGGGTATATAAGTGTCATGTCTAGATATATGTATCATTGAGGCATGTAGTATAAAGATATATGACTAATAATACATAATAAAATTCAATGATAGATATCATGGAACCACACAATATCACTAAAATTAACAAGCATAACAAGCTCATGTTTAAGTGTCACATAAATATGTATCAATAAGCAAGGCCAAGGGCCACACATAAGGGGACATAAAGATGTCAAAAATAAGGAACATGAAAAATGTAGCATCAAACAAGGGCAAGTGCCACACTAAAGGGACAAAAAAATGTTTCAAACAAGGTCAAAGTTCCATACATAATAGAAAATTAAAAAGTAGCTTATCATGTAAAAAATCAAAAAAATGGAGCATAGTATAGGTAAAACTAGCCTACACCATCCATATGTATAAATGTAATATAATAGTATAATAACATATCCATGCATCACTATGTAATATGGGAGTAATTAGTAAGACATGTTTAAGCTATCTAAGTAGCTCAACATGGTAAGAAGGTCATATAAGGATATAACCTAAAATAATGAAAACTATGGAATAAGATTCCCTTAGTATTGGAATGGTCACTAGGTAGTTGAAAATCCAACATATGTATGTCCATGTGTAACTTGTATGTCTTGCATCACAAGCATATATCATGAAATTCATGTGTGTATGAAAACAATATATAATTTACCAAACATGTGATAAATAACATATGTAAATATTGTAAGATAGTAATCATGTCATATTCAAGTCCTTATTTTTTATTTTGAATATATTGAATGTTTTTATATTTTTTTTATTTTTTTATATTTTTGAAATATTTGAGCTTTACAAAATATAACCTATAATTGCATCAATGGGAGGATAATAAGAATTTACCATATGGAATAGTGAAAGGGTCCTCTATTGTGGACAAAAGGTATCAACTATGGGCACATCTGAATTTGATAAGAAGTCATGTGGTGTGCCATGACTATCATGATCACTACTCCTAGAACTCAATGTATGATGGATAACTCTATATGGATGAAAACTCTATGGGATAATATATATTAGGGGAATGTCTCACTGACTATTTTCATCATGGAACATAATAAAATATCGATGATGTTAATTGAGTACATATTTTATGATATGATGGCCTCTACGAGTCCTAAATAACTCTCTAATGTTAAGGAATCTAAGTATCTCAACATGGTAGGAATGTTATAGAAGGATATAACCTAGAATAATGAAACATGTGGAATAAGATGCCCTTAGTATTGGCATGGCCACTAGGTAGATGAAAATCCAATATATGTATGTTAATGTGTAACTTGTATGTCTTGCATCATAGTCATTTATCATGAAATGCATGTGTATGAAAATAATAAATAATATACCAAACATGTGATAAATAACATATGTAAATATTGTAATATAGTAACCATGTCATGCTCTAGTCCTTATTTTTTATTTTGAATATATTGAATGTTTTTATATTTTTGAAATATTTGAGCTTTGGAAAATCTAACCTATAATTTCTTCAATGGGAGGATAAAATTAATATACTATATGGAATAGTGGAAGGGTCATATATTGTGGATGAAAGGTATCAACTATGGGCACATCTGAATATGATAAGAAGTCATGTGGTGTGGCATGACTTTCATGATCACTATTCATATAACTTGATGTATGATGGATAACTCTAGATGGATGAAAACTATATGGGGTATACTATATACTAGGGGAATGTATCACTACCTATTTTCATTATGGAATATGATAAACTATCCATGATTCTAATTGAATGCATATTGTAGTATATGATGGCCTCTACGAGCCCTAAATAACTCTCTGATGTGAGTGATGTTGAATAGTTGGTTGTATAGTCAAGCCAACTATGTTCTTATGAATTGGTTATATATAAATATCCTTAATAAATGTAACAATTGACTCTGTATAATGATCCTGAATAGGTGTGACAACTATATTTATATAATGATCCTAAATATATTTACCAACCATATCTATATAATTATATTTAATAGGTGTACCAACCATCTCTATATAATAATCCTAAATAGGTATAACAACTAACTATGATGATGGTGTGGGTGGAGGAGGAGATACCACTTATTGTAAAGGTTACTCATATCATACACCTATAACTATGACTTCCCTACTAATGTTTATGTACTTTAGACATTGGTTCACATTAGATGGTACTACATGAATTTTTTTCATATAAGGGAAACCTAACAACATGTAGATGACCATATTACTATGTGAAACTAAGAATGGCATAGATAATATGGAATAGCCCACTTGAAGAGGAAGTACTATGTTTCCAAATGTATTATGTCACTCTCAAGGGTTATGGCCCAATGAATATTTCCTAAGAGACCTTTGAGAGATAATTTAGAAATAGGTACTTGAATGGAAACTTTAAGAAATAAATGATTATAAAGTTCTATTTGTGGAAATAAGGAACTATGACTGTTATGGAGTATGAAAAAAAGTTTATTAGCCTTATACATCATGTAAATTACATACATGACAAGGAAACCATGGTAACTAGGTTTAAGTTAGGCTTTCATGAGGTGTTAATGCATTATGTGAGCATACAAAATCCTCATACCCTAGCTACTATAATTAAATATACAAAACATGAAGAATAGAAAGAAAAATCTTGATATAAAGTAAGATAAGAATACAAGAACATTAAATTTCAACCTAATCCTAAAGCATCAATCCATTCATTAAATAATAAATTTGAGAAATATGATCAAAATAAAGGCTTTTTGAAAAATATCAATAGTTATCAATGAGATGTGTGTGAGTTGGTAAAATCAACTTGGTATTTACATGCACCACCTAGGTTCAAATCTTAGATGGTATTAGAGGTCAGTTGTGTCTAATTCTTGGTATTAAACTAGTTGTGGCCATTCATTAGTATTAGGTTGGTTGTGGATGTTGATGGTATTACTGGGATGGTTGTGGCCATTGTTGGTTATCTTGGTACTTATGTACTTGGGGATCTAGGCCCTCGATTATGTCCCACACTAGTTGGAGCTCCAGTCAAAAGCATAAGGGAAAGGGACCCATTGAACCCTAGTATTGATATAAAAACCAATAATTTTAGAAAATTATAGATTGTAAATATAGATTCTAGGCCTCAAAATTTTTCAAAGTAAATAATGGGAACCAAAATTAGTAATAAGGTAGCTTTTGTGTCCCAACCACTAAATAAAATATTGTACCTTTTCCTTTGTGAACAACTATGGAATGTTGGGAATGCGGTGATCATCAATACCAAAAATATTTTCCTCACTTTCAAGGCAATTGGTTAATAAATTATTTTGTGTATGCTAATATAAGTAATAGAAGTACATACACATAGTGTAATCCAATAGAGACTAAAGGTATAATTTTTGGTTTTCCATTGGATGTTTTAGTTGATTATAGTGAAAGTGATAGTTTTATTTCACTTGTAATTGATTTTAAGTGCAAAACTAAACCCTTTAGATTAATAAAAGGATGAGAGATAGAGTTTGTCACAAGGAAAGGATTGGCTATTTTGGAATGCTTAAAGTAAATTGAACAAGATCTTGGAGTTTTTTTACTCAAATAAACCTATTTTTGGCACCATTGGGGTCTTATGACCTAATTTTAGGCATGGAATAGCTATAACAATTCAAGCAGAGATTGAATATTTCATCAAGAGAGTACAATACCTTGATGATGTCATCAACCCTATGAAAATCCAAGGTGTGATTAGGCTTGCAGCCAAAAATATTCTTTTAGCCTTGAAAATGAAAGAAGTGGTAAGAAAGGGATGGAAAATTTATTCTATGCAGTAGAATGAAATTTCTAAGGAAAGGGAACATGCTCTCTAAGACTATCCTATCTTGAGAGAATTTGAGGGTGTATTTTATGAATAACTTATAGGTTTTCCTCCAATAAGAGAGTTTGATTTTTCTATTGATATTATACTAAGATCTACACCTGCATCCAAGGCCACTATTAGGATTAATGTGACAAATCTATAGGTTCTCAAAGTGTAGATGAAAGAGTTAATGGAAAATGGGATGATTAGGCCAAGTGTATCACCTTGGGGAACTCTAATTATCTTTGTCAAGAATAAGGATGACACCTTGATAATTTGTATTAATTAACAAATGATTAATAAATATACTATCAAGAATAAGTATCTTGTAGTCATTAAAATTAACCTTTTATGCCTTGAATGTCCATTTAAGGTCACTTTACCCTTAGTATAACACTTAACCCATCTTATGTCCCCTTTTGATCCACTTTTAGTCACATAGTAGTCATAAATATCACCCAATCCTATAAAACACCACTTGAGACCCATAATGGTATAATCCCTTAGTGATTTTCCCTGTACCCTCAAATAAGTAATTTTACATCTCCCTAAGAGGATTAGGGTTGGCCTAGATCTATTCTTAAGTCACTTTTCCAAGTCATTTTTATTTGATCACTATATAAACACTATTTTCACAATCTTATACTCTAGGTAGACATTATCACAAAGAATTATGCAAAATTACCACTTAATATTTAGGGAAAGCTCCCAATTATTCCAATATTATATTGATTTGGCCAATAAAGTCAATAATCTAGCCCTATAATAGGTATACAAATCTTAAATTGCATTTAATTCATCCTTTCATGTATTCACACTCAAACATTTTAGCATTCATAGACATTCACACATATCATATAAATGGGAGAAATACATAAAGCTTAACTGCTAGATAGAGTATTGCTATGTAGGTAGCATTCCCACATAGGGGTGTATATCACATGTCCAACACATCAGACCCATTAACCCATTTTTCTCATGGTATTCCTTCAAACCTTAACAAGCATAAAAACCTGGGTTTTTTTAGAGGAAAATATAGCTACATGAGAAAGTATAGATCATATAGACCTTAAATTTCAATGCTAACTGAAACATGACCTATTATATAGAACCCAAAAATAGTTTAAAAAATATATAAATGAGTAAAATAGCATTGCATAAGATAATAGTACATCATGTTATTATCTAGGACTATGCTATTATCTAGGGCTACAGGAAAATAGAGCTATAAGAAAAAAGTATTAATTGCACATAATTGAAATTTGGACCATAATTGTAACATGACCTGATATACAAAACCCAAAAATAATTTATGAATAATATGCATAGGACCATAACTAATCATTTTATTATAAAATATGGTTGTGTTATTATTTGAAGAGGGTTTTGACACCAGTTCTCTACCAACAACACTTTGCATTGGTCCTACATCACTTACTAGCCCACCACTTGTCCATATTAGTCACATTTTCTAAGTATACATTTTTAATTCATTTTTATTTATATAATATTTATATAAATTAGTGGCTATTGGTACTGTAGTATTGTATTCCTTGATTTATTTCTCAACCATTTATCAACCTTAGGGTTGCATTCCATAATCCTAAAAAAGATAAATCATTTGGTGAACCCAACCTACTTTAAATAGTGAATAAACCCTAGACCTAGATTATATTAAGGTTTTTATCCTTTTGTTTCCTATTTTTAGTGGTTATGTTAGGGTTTTCAAACCTAATATGTTCTACCCTAACAACCCTCTTCCAAGTTCCATTGCCAAATTTCATGGATGAATAAGAAACATTTCCTCCTCATATCCAAAAGGGTGATAGATATTTTCCATCCAATAAGGTCAATTCTATCACTCCTCCAAAAGGTAAGACAACCTATAATACTATTCCAAATGTCCATAATCATCCTATCAATCCTTCAAACTCTTCCCTTCCCATATCTCCCATTTAGGATGTGTGCTTACATGTTCAATTGGAATCAACTAGGGTTTGCACTTGTGAGACTCTAAGGGATGAAATTATCAGTATGAGAAAGTTAATTAAAAAATTATAAAATAAAAATTAGTTATTAAGTGGAAAGGTCACAATATTGTAAAATTAGGTTACATGTATAAAGTCTTCAAAATATTCTAGTGTTCATCATGTATATGCATCTACATTTAACAAAGTTGTGCCTAACATTGTTTCATAACCAAATCATAAGGTAAAACATAATACATATATTATAAGTGATTCAAAAATATTACAAGGGTATAATAAGATTTCAAGTGAGGAACTAAGATAAATGATTAAGAATAAGTTGATCAAACTACCTCCTCTACATCTAATTAGGAAATCTAGATATTATTTGCATACCGTAAAATGCATGGTCATCACACATATTTAAGTTTGGCATTGAAAAATCATACAAAAAATAATTGTTAATGAGGAACCTATACAATATAAATCAGTTAAGAAATCCACAATGATACATGAACATATTAAAAAAGGGTAAAATTTAGAGTACAACAAAAGTGGTTACCAAAACTCAGAACAACAAAAGGTTCACAAAAAAAAATAAAAAAAGAAACAATACATCAAGCACATATAAATAAATTTAAGGATGCAAATCTACCTCTCCAAAATGAGACTCAACTTTCAAATCAGTATGGGTGTGGTCAAAAATATATACAATAGTTTGATTATCAAGGTCAAGGGTTGGGAAAACATGATCAAGGCATCACCACTCCTATTATAGCAATTGATAATTTTGGTCATTAAGGTTTGGGATTTATGGAGAATACTAAGGCAAATAATTCAAAGATATAGTTTATTAAGGGAAAAGATCCAGATGCAAAGGTAATAATACAAAAGGAATAAGAACTTAAGTTGCACATTTAAAATCAGGTTAAAAAAGAAATACATAAGAAGGATAACCATTATCATAAGAGTGTTTCTAAAAATAGAGTCTTCAAAGTAATAAATACATACAAAAGATACATATTCAAAGGTCAATGTAAAGGTGGAAAATAAAATCCCTCTCTCATATTAGAATCCTTTTACTATCACAACTTATATAGATGGCAAGTAACACACAGATGTTAAGATCATGGATTATCAACCAATTAATTTATGTTCACTATCATTTATTATCTTTCTTGGAAATAAATTTACACATATAGATACAACACATGCTTATATCAAATTCTTGACATCACTTAAATTAAAAGTTTCATATGCCTTAAAATAATGTTCCATCACTTTTTGTATTATTAAAAATTCATGTTCTTACAATGTTGTCTTTGAAACTTCATGATTAACAACAATTAGAGAAACACTTGACAAAATAATTTCACTCTCATTTAAAAATATATAATCAAATGAGAGTGAAATGATTATATATTTTTGAGAGGATAAATTTTATTCCCAATAAGAGATACAAAATCAAGCTATACCTATAGTGGATATAGTTTCATATGGGAAGATCCCAATCAATAATCTAGACATTATTAATCAAAATGAGGAAGATGATTACAAAACCATAGATTATTATGGTATAGGCCATTCCAAAAGTTAATATGCCACATATGTTACACAAAGGTATCCCATAGACTACATGTTGGGATTATAGAAATATTCCCTAGCACTATCCTTCTACATAGTTTGATTCATTTCCAACTCACTTTTACATAGTTTCATTTTCATGTTGCTTTTACATAGCTTATACTCAAAAAATAGAAAAAAAAACACATAATATGTTTAAAAATACAAAAAAATTCAAATATTCCTAAAAAAATACAAATTTTAGATTGTATGCATTTCCATGTTTACATTTCTCATATTTATGAAGTACTACATATGATATATATGTTAGTGTAGTTAGTTTTGTCATACATACATGCTTAAATTGTTCCCTTCAAGTGTTAAAAGATTAATACAAGATTACAGTCCTCTACACATATCTATATTTGATACTATCTACCCATTAGGGGCACATACACATATACACTGATTCAACATTGCTATACTATCCCATTGGGGGCATCATACACAACTTCTAATTTTCTAGGTTATATATTTTTATACTCTAGATCATAGATTTAACATTGATTACATCTTGATATTGATCATTATATACTACAGTAATTTTTTATTGACTAATACTACTATAGACATAACTTATGTACATCAATGTTCTTATATGGATTTTTACCACATGATTATGCATAATTTCATTTCTAGATTTACTAGTTTAGATTTGATTATCTCTTTGATTCTACATCTACTCAAGGGAATTTGAATATACCATTTTTATATAGATCTAAACCAATTCCTTTCATTGTGTGTATGCTTTGAACTTGTTACCATATCCTTGTGTGTGCTTATTTATTATGTGTGTGGACATTTGAACATGTCCTTCCTTGTGGATCTAAGCCAAACTTGTGTGCTCTTTTTCTTATGCATACATTTAAACATGTCCTTGTACATGTGACTTTTCTCAGACTTAGTGACATGTGATCGTGTCCCTTGTATTATGTATCCTTGGCCTAATTTGTATGCCTCATGTGTTTGTATGTATGTGTCATGGTTTTGACACTTATCTCTTGCTTTTTGCTTTCATATCCAATTTGCAATGCCATGAGGGGGATCATTCTAAGATTTGGGCAATAATCTAAAAGGCCTAAAGCACATAGATTAGGGAATGAGAATGAATATTGAACTCAAGATAATACATGAATCATTCATTCAATTGGTGTAACAAAACATGCTTACATAAGGGGTATTTATACTAAATACCTCTCACCAACCCTGCATAGGATTGTGGCAAGTGTCATGATCCTGTGAGGTGTGACAAACCTCTCACCAACCCTACATAGGATTTCAACAAGTGTCATAATCCTATGAGGTGAGACAAACACCTAAGTGAACTAAACTAGATGAGGTGTGAAAGGAATAAACGAGTAGAAACGGTTAGGGAAATAACCCTGTTCACACCTAATGATGAAATTAAATAGGAAATAACCCTATTCACAATAACACCCCCTTTAAGTGCAACTTAGGGGTTTATTGAATCATGCAAAAAATAAGAAATGGGTCCCAACAATAATGCCTAATGAGGTACCCATGTACACACTAATCCCCTCAAAACATAAGAGAAGGATAAAAACCATAAGAAAAAACTCCCCCCATGAGAGGATGATGAGGGAAGGTCAAGTGACCCCCCAGAAGTAGTGTCCTACACCCCTAAAAGAGTTCAAAAATGATGAAACTTAATCTTAGTGAAAGGTTTGGTGAAGATATCTATAACTTTCTCTATCATAGGACAATAACATAGATTAATGACTTGCTCTTGAATTAGCTCCCATATGTAGTGCATATGGATCTCAATGTGTTTGGTCCTCTAATGATGAACTAGTTTCTTTGAGATCTGAATGGTACTTTTATTGTCATAAAGAATGATAGATGGTCATAGAATAGTGATGCCAAACTTAGTCAAAATATTCTTAAGCCAAATGACCTCAATAGTAAGATTAATAACCCCCCAATACTCAACTTTAGTCAAAGATAGAGCAATAGCATGTTGTTTCTTACTCTACTAGCTAATGGGGCCAGAAGCAAGGTGAAATTTATATCTAGATGTGGACTTACAATCCTTAAAATCACCAACCTAATCATAATCTATATATCTAACTAAGTCAAGACAAATCCCAACTGCATATTGTATCCCACATTAAGGAGTGTGATGGATGTAATCTAGGATGCATTTGGATACTTTCCAATGAAGTTCATGTGTCTCTTTCATAAAGCATGAGACCATGCCAATTGTAAAAAAAATGTTAGGGTTAGTATGAATTAAATAGATGAGACTTCCAACAAGTTGATGATACAAAGTGGCATCAACTAGTATAATGGAACACTTCACCTCAAGCTTAACTCCAGACAAGAAGGGATTTGGTACAAGCTTACAATCAACCATATTAAACTGAGCAAGTAAATCAAGAGCATACTTGGGTTGTGAAAGTGTGATCCCAAAAGAAGACTGAGTGATCTCAATCTTGAGAAAGTAGTAAAAAAATCCCAAATCAATCATAGAAAAGTGCTTGTACAAAGAAAATTTAACTCTATCAATGATGGATGAAGAACTCTTAGTAATAATTACGTCATCAACATAGAGGACCAAAAGTAAATGGGAGTCATTTTGTCTAAAAGTGTAGATAGTGGGATCTGAGTGACAACATGAGAAGCCAATCGATAAAATAAATGAGTCCATCTTGGTGTACCAAGCCCTAGGGGCCTATTTGAGGCCATATAGAGACTTTCGTAAGTGAAAAACCAAAGAAGAGACCTCTATAAACCCTTATGGATTCTCCATGTAAATTTCTTCTTGAATATCCTCATGAATAAATACACTATTCACATCCATCTAATGTAAAATCCAACCATGAGCTATAACAATAGAAAGAGTCAAATGAATGGAGTTCATCTTAGCAATAGGTGCAAAAGTCTTGGTATAATTAACACCAAGAACTTGTGAGAAACCTTTGGCAACAAGGCATGCTTTGAACTTATCAACTATTCCATCTGCTACATATTTGGTTTGGTAGATCCACTTACAACAAACCATCTTCCTTCTTTTTGGAAGGGGGACTAAATCTCAAGTGTTATTCTTTATCAAGGAACTATATTCTTCCTCCATTGTTGTGTCCCACTCAACATGATTAGATGATTCACAAAAATTATTATGGATCAGAATCAAGGGCAATGTATACATATGGAAGATGATGATGTTGTGATTAAGTCCTCTAAGTGTCTGAAGGATCCCTAACAAACATACCTACTGATTGAAGAGTCTGTAAAACCCATCGAGGTGTTGATGAAGATGGGGTTGCAGTAGCTATTATAGATGGCCTAAGTGGAGGTGACGTTGAATCATTTGAATCACTATCATTAGATTCCAATGTGGATTGAGGAGATGGAGTGTTAGAGGCTAAGGGAGAAACTATCTCCTCAAATTTAACACTCTTAGTAATGAAAAGCTCCTTTGTCTCTAGATCCAAAAGTTGATATCCCTTGACACCATCAGGATAGACAATATAAAGGCAATGTCAACTCTATTGTTAAGGAGCCTTACATTTTTTGAAGGAATACATGCCAATGTAGGGCAGCCAAAGACTTGAAAATGTCCTACAATAGGTTTTTTACCACACCAAGATTCAATAGGAGTCACACCTTTCAAGGATTTATGAGGAATGTGGTTCTAAATGTGAGTGGCACAATTAATAGCTTCAGCTGAAAAATTTAGACCAAGAGAGTGAGCATGTATCATGCAAGTTTCCATTTCCTTCAAGGTATGATTATTCCATTCAGAAATGCCATTCTGTTAGGGTGTGTAGACAATGAAATGTTAAAGGTTGATCCCTTCAAGTACGTAAAATTTCTCAAGGTGATGATTCACATATTCTTGGCTAATATTAGTGTGGAGAATTTTGAGAGATTCTTTAGATTATTTTTTAGCATGAGCCTTGAACTCTAGAAACTAGTTGAAGACTTCACCTTTATGATGAAGAAAGTAGACCCGAGTAAACCATGAATAGTGATAAATGAAAGTGAGAACATAACAGGTTTTGATAAAATATAATGTGAGAAATGGACCCATAAGATCACTATGAACCAATTTAAGGACTTGTGAAGCCCTCCAAGATGACCCTTTGTTAAACTTCTACTCTAGATGCTTGTTGATTGTATAGCATGAACATATACTATTGGAAAATAGAATGAGAGGGAGTCCTTGAACCATATCCTTTTAGTTGAGCTACAAAAGATAGTGATAGTTGAGATAGCCAAACCGCTCATGCCATAGTTTTCTCATCGAATCTATATGAGTGAGCAAAGTAGTAGAAGGGGAATGAGGTAAAAAATGGAAGAATGGATATAAATGAGACTCGTGATTAGATTTTTCCAATGCAACTAAGGCATTATCCTCAGGATCTTGAATTTCTACTAAATTAGGAAATAACTCAACTTTCTTTCCATTCCCAAGATGTGTGATCTGGTAGACTGAGATAAGGTTGGTAAATAAATATAGAACACAAAGTACATCCAAAAAGGTGACTTCTTACATTATAATTGATACTTTTCCAATAACTTCCACTGGTGTATCATCTCTTGTGAGAATGTGAGGCAACAAACAAGGTTCCAATAAAGAAAAATATGATTGATTAGAACCCATATGATGTGTGGCCCCAGAGTCAAGTATCCATTATTGAGAAGACTTGCCAGCTATGACAAGTGCTTGAGATTTCCCTTTCTTGGATTGTGAAGAAGTAGGAGGAGATGAATCCTTTGTATAATATGATGGCAAATTGATGTTCATCTTCTTGAGTAAATGCTTCAATTCATCAAATTGTTTAACATGATAATGATGCTCATCATGACCATATTTCTTGCAATATGAGCAAGTCGGTCATCTGTTCTTCTAAAAATCCTTTTACTTTTTATAGGATGTTGATGCTAGATGTGAAGAATATGGAGGTGATTTTCATTACTTTAACATTTGTTGTTTCTACTATTTAGGACCTTTTGAATGTTGAGGAGGTCATGCCATTAATGCATGTGACTTAGAGGGCTTGAGAAGACCCATAGTAAGCAACTTACTTTGCTCAAATGTGGGCATAACATAGGCCTAACCCATTTTCAAACGATGACTATAAAAGCTAGATACAAATGCAACATATTCAGTAGGAAGCTTGCTAAGCACATTAAAAATTTCTTGAACATCTTTTTTATCAAGTCCATATTCCTTGAGTTGTGCATGGAGTTTATTTACCTTAGTGACATAGTCCTAAAAGTTGTCAAAAGAAGATAGATCAAGATTGGAGAGTTCATTGTCAATTTGATACCCTTTGACCTCATCTATTTTACCATATAGTTTATTAAGGATGTCCCATGCCTCCTTAGGATTTTTACACTAACCAATGTGAAACAGTATATCTAAGGAAATGAATGTGCATAGATATCCAAGAATTTTAATGTGTTCAATTAACCATGAAGTCATTTCCTTAGGATTTGTGGGTTCTAAAAATGTACCCTCAATGTAGTGAGTGTACCCTTTCCCCATTAGTGCACTCCATGCATGTGATTTCTATGTATTGTAATTATATGGAGTTAACAAAAGAAAAGTAAGATTACCCATGGAAAAGGAATGCAAACACACACTCAATGTGGAGATTAGGACACCAACATAACCCCTAAAAATCCACTAAATCAGGAACCCCCCAGGGAAAAATAATTTTATCACTTTATAATTAGTGCGGTTACAAATTCCACTTACAACAATGGCTACCTGGTAAATTACAATTGGTGTATATGTTACCAAAAGAAGGCAAGAATATTAAGTGAAAATTTTACAAGATAATAATATAAACTGATACCATATCTATGAATTACATGAAAAAATATGGACTTTAAAAAAAATTCACTCAAAACAGATTTTGGATGAGCCCAAATGGAGTCCCGAGAGGTCCAAAATGGATGACACACTTGTAAAGATTGTAAAAAAGTACTAATTGATATAAAATCATTGTTCAAATGCAAAAAATATCTACACCACCATGTAGAGAGTGAGAAAATAGCTAAAATAAAAAAATTTGCTTCGAAATCAGAGGTCTTATGATCAAGATATGATCATTTGAAGTTGAACTACAAATTCAAGAATGCCAACAAAGAGGGGGTCCAACCACCATGTCACCAAATTTAGTGAAAATATCACTAATTTTAAAAATCTACTAACTTTAGCAGAACTAACCCTAGAATTGGTGATCTTTCAAATTTAGAGAATGTCACCAGATTTGGAGAAATCTACTACATTTAATGAAACCCATCAGATTTAGTGGAAGTTGCCAGATTTGACCAAATTTTTCAAAAAAAAATAAAAATTTGGGCATTTTCCATGTTTTTGAAAAATCATAATTTCATTCAAATTTGAATTACCATCAAGGTTTGAAAAATGTAGGTGGGCTACCAAATTTGATCCAATTTTTCAAAATTTGGAAAAAATTGGCATTTTTTATATGCAAAAAAAAAAACAAAATTTCCAATCAAATTTGAATTCTCAGCTAATTTTGACCAACAACCCAAGCATGGAAAATGTGGTTTTTTTTTTTTTTTTTTTTTTTAAATTTTTCTTTCAACTAGAAATCTCGACAAAAATCAAAATTTTGAAGGATTTTTGGTAGAACACAGGATTTTTTTGTATTTTCTCTAGTTTTTTTTGTTTCCAGTGAACCCCAAATTAAAAATCCAAATAATTTATGATAGGGAAAATCAGGTAGAACCCATCTATTTTCTATTTTAATGTTTTTGCAGAGAACTGGGAATGTTTAAATTTATGATTTTGATTATTTTTTTGTTAAAAAACTTTTTAAAAAATATGATTTTTTTTTGGCAGTGCTAGGTGTGGGAAATCACCAAATGGCTTGGGGAAGGCCACAACTTCACTCACCAAAGGCCACGGCCTGTGTGAGGGCCATGGGTCTTAAAATTTATAAGATTTTTTTTTATTTTTATTTTTATTTTTTTTTTAAAAAAAATTAAAAAAATTGATATTAAATAGACCCCCCCTCCACACATTTTCTCTAGAATTTGGCCTTTGATTTTTTTTCTTTCCCCCAAAAAAATGCTACGTGGGTTTTATTTTTGGGAATTATTTTGTTTTTTGTTTTAATTTTTTGATATTTCTATTTTATGATTTATAATATCAAAATAGATTTTTTTACGTTAAGAGGCATAACCTATACTGGCAACCATGGAGTGTAATGGTATGAGTTGTTCACTTTTATTTTTAATGCGCTGACAGATCAATAAAAACAAAAAAAATAGTCTACACAAAAAATAAATATATGTACTCACACATTGTTTGGAAATAAATGTATATATATGAGAAAAGATTCAACAAAAATATACTAGCATAGATATCTTAAATACATTTATCTAAAATACCCCAAGAGATATCGATCTTGAGGAACCTATATTATGATGTATGTCAGATAGGTGCCTCCAAATTGATATCTCTCGACATATTTTAGATAAATGTATTTAAAATATCTATGCTAGTTTATTTTTAATTTTTTTTTTGGACAATAATTTATTTATTTTTTGGTAAAAAAAAAAATAAAAAATTAAAAAAAATTACAATAATCCAGAAAATAGAAAAAACCAGAATTTTAAGAAATAGATTTGGAGGAGGAAATTTTTGGAAAAAAATTAGAATTTTAAGATGAAAAAAATGTATTTTGGAAAAACCTTCAAATCTCGCTCATTCAATCTGCTAGATGCATGCAAAAATGTTGCACAAATCCCCTGATGATAGATCCTCTAATCCTCAACTGGAACAAACTGAGAGTGATCTAATATGTTTTGAATGTGATGGTGAGCTTCAATGTGCTTCTTAAAATGCCAAAAAAGAACCCAAAATTAAAACACTAAAAAAGAAGCTCCCCCATAGAATTTGATTTATTTTTACGTCTTTCTGATTCTCAAGACCACCTTTACGGATGCAAGAGAAGAGCATACAGACTATGAGATAAATTCTTAGATTATAATCCCTACTAGGCTAGCTTGGGTACCTTAACCTGCTCTGATACCATGTAATATTTGGGAAAGAATATAAAAGGCTTAGAGAAGCACGTAGATTAGGGAATGAGAATGAATATTGAACTCAAGACAATGCATGAATCATTCATTTAATTGGTGTAACAAAATAAGCTTAGAAAGGAGGTATTTATACTTAATACCTCTCACCAACCTTTTACAAGATTGTGACAAGTGTCATGATCCTGTGAGGTGTGACAAACCTCTCACCAACCTTGCATATGATTGTGATAGGTGTTATAATCGTGTGAGGTGAGACAAACACCTAAGTAAACTAAACTAGATGAGGTGTGAAAGAAATCAACCAGTGGAACTAGTTAGAGAAATAACCCTGTTCACACTTAATGGTGGAACTAGACATGATTCACACCAACAATCATGCATCTATCCTTTCTCCTTCGGTGCCCTGATGGACATCATGCCCTACCCCCAAGTAGTTTACTCAAATTATATTCATATTTGATTTTGATATACATTATTACATGGTTATATACATCTAGATAACCTTGTGAGTGTTAGATCTAACATACATCATACATTGCCAACTTATGTTCAATCTCTTTTTACATTCCAATATCATGTATACACATTATATTAGTTTATAACATAGATATCATATATTTCTAGTTTAACACATAAAACGCTAAGCTTTTATTTTAAAGACAATTATTTTAGAAGTTCAACAACTCCCCTCAAAAGAGGGGGCATTCATAGGGGTTTTGTCATAGAGATCAAGCCATTTAAATGCACTCAAAATATAATTTTTAGCATATAGACACATATTATAGATCCTAAACTTAGGAAAATATAGTAAAACATAGTCATACATAGATCAGACTTAGTTTTACTTATAAACAAAACTTTTGAAAAATAGTGCAATACACTCCCAAGAGTGCAATGTGTTGTAGTGCACCCATTACACTATCAACTAGTAGCCTAGAAAATAGAAAATTATAAAATTATTAGATTGTTAAAATAGGTATAATTTATATTTACATAGTCTTAGTCATATATTATCATATATACTCGATATATACCTAGTTTTTACACATTATTACATAAGTTTGCTCAGATTGGGGGTATCATGCACAACATGATCACTCATATTTTAGTTTTAGATATGCATAGACACAAATTACTATAACTTAGTCTAAAATCCATATACACAAACATTAGAACTAGGGGCAATGTGCACAACACATTATTTTCCATATTCTCAATTTTACACTAGTTCTCTTAGATGGAATGATAACGGCATGTCATTCTCCATGCTGTATACTCTAAACACCATATGCACCAGTTTTGCACTAGGATTACAATAGATTGATGCCTTATTCTATTTGTAGTGGTTGGCATTTCTGAGTGGCCCTTGAGTTGTTTTACATTTTAGAGTTTTTAAGTGGCCCAAATCCATATTATACAGTTTCATGACATCACATAGATTCAATTTTAAATTCATGTACTACAAATGGGTAGGCAATGATGGAGTCATAACCTACGTGAGTTATTGATCCATCTACATAAGATGGTTATACAAGTCATCAATCTAATTAAGGTTATTCATAGATTATGATCCACCAAATAGGGGTGGGCAATGATGGAGTCAAAGACAAATTGAGTCCTTGATCCACCCACACATGGGTATTAGGTAATCCATCAGTCTAGTCTAAGATATTCATAGTTTGATCACCATATTTATGCACACATAATATTTCACCAGGTTATTTCATTGGTTCACATACCTAGTGAGTTGTATTCATTCGTTTCCTCTCTCTCACATCTCTTTACTCAGTTTTGTCTTTGATTTTGATATTTATTAAGGACTGATTCATATATGTTTCATTTATAGAACACATAATGGAGCATATTTCATAGACTTAGACCCATAATCATGTGCTTTGCCTCATAGGTAAGTCTATGGATGTTTCTATTTCATTTATCCTAGTCATTTCACTTTACTACATTTATAGAATAAAGGTGTGGGGGCATATAGTCTTTAAAATTAACCATTTATGCATTAGATGTTCACTTGAGGTCACTTTACGCTTTGTATATCACTTGACCCATCTTAGGGGCCATTTTTATCCAATTTTAGTCACATGGAAGTCACAATTAGCACTTAGGCCTATATAACACCCAATGAGACCCATAATGGTGCAATCCCTTAGTGATTTAGGTCCCTGCATCCTCCAAAAGGTAAATTTTCATCTCTATAAGAGGATTATGGTCAGACTAGACCTATTCTTAAGTCACCCTCCCAAGTCATTTTTATTAGAACTACACACTATTTTCACACTCTAACACTCTAAGTGGACATTATCACAAAGAATTAAACAAAAGAATTGCTTCATTTTAAGGGAAAGCTCCCAATTCTTCCAATGTTTTATTGATTCAACCCATACATTCAATAATCCATCCCTAGTGCATGTATCTAGATCTCAAGTGGTTTCAGAAGCATCCTCTCTTGCATTCACACTCAGACATTCTAGCATTCATAGACATTCACACATATGACATAAATGGGGGAACTGTAGACATTCTAAATCTGGCCACTGATAATCTCCAACCAAGTTTAGGCTAATTTCCACCCAAAATGCACAATTTGGCCTAAAAACACTAAAACACACTAAATGATGTGAAACTAACATATTCAAGTGCTGATTTTGGCCAAAGTATTATAAATGGGGCAATACAATTTATGGGTCAGCTAACTTTGATCAAATCATTTAAGTCAAAATGCCAATTTTGCACCTGAGTGCTCTAGATTTCTCTTTCCTATCAAATATTCTACACAAGACATGTTCTTTTTTTATTTTATATTGGTAACACCCTAAATGGGATAACAAATCTAATGTATCTGACATCACCTTCTAATTCTAATCCAGTCAAATTTTAGACCAATAACAAGGCATTCTAACTAATTTGAGTAATTTGTGCACAAAATGCTTAAACATGCTTAAGAGATAATTAACCCAAATCAAATCATAATTAATAATTCCATGGAAAATTGTTGAATACTTTTTTTATAAATGAATATTGAATATCTACATCATTAGGTGACCTCATTTCTTGGGAAGACATCCCTTAGCCATAAATGCCACAAATATCAAGATTCATTCCCTCCATGCCTCTTAATTGCCCCTTCTTCCAATGTCATGATGAGGATAATTATAAATTTAATTATAAAAATTAAATTAATCCTCAACCACACATTTCAATCTCAGGATGGATGGTTCAGGTTGATTCTAGACATTTACAAAAATCTATAAATAAGAGGCCTTACCACATCATTTCTAAGCTATTTTGGTGCAAAGTTATAATGCACAAATATCTTCAAGAAACCATTGCAACTAGTGTTACCATGCCAAATTGATTTTAAGCCAAGCCAAGCTACAAGCCAAAGTTGCCAAGGAGAGATGGAGGTAGCCAAGCTTCTATTGCCAAAGACTTCATGAGCACAAAAATGAGCAAGCCACTATTAAAAAGGCATTTAGAGAATCTAAGGAAGGTGAAAGAATTATTGTGTTTTATTCCTTAATTTTTAGTTGTGTTTGTCACTTTTTTTGTTAACTAAGCTCTCCCTAGTGTCTAGGCCTAGAGATGTTATTCTATTAGTGCATTTTTTTTCATTTTGGAACTAACACCATACTAACCATCCTCTCTTGATTCAAATTCCTAGATCACATTATGGCATACCAAGTGGGACTAGATGCATCTCACACCTGAAGATCATTTTGCAACTTTCAAATATTCATTTGGACCCTTAAAACTCTTACAAATTGATTTTTTAACTTTATTTTACCATAGTCTTACATAATAACCGATGTCAGTAGGTAATACTGACATTGATTACATATCTTAACCGATGTCAGTTAGTAAAATTGACATCAGTTGTATACCAATCATCAGTCACATTGGTATAACCAATATTGGTTGGATAAATGACATTGGTTAGAAAATGTCACTATCATCGATTATATAAACTGATGTTGGTCACTATGTTTTTCTTAAAACACAAACTTGAGAGATTTTTTTCTAAAGTTTATTATTTCAAACCAAAAAGATCTTCAAAGCTAAAGGACATGATAACATTTTTGTTGCAAGACCAAACTTGACATTTGCTAAAAACATGTTTTAAATCACCTTTTACATGCTTAAAAGTCAATTAGGAACCTTGTTTTGGTGTTTAACAAAAGAATTTAGATGTTTATGGTGAATGTTTTTCAAAGTTACAACTAAGACCAAGGGGTCAAATGAACACCACCTAACTTTCCCTTTGGGCTTAAAAATGAACTCACCATTTCAAAGATTTTTGTATTTAATTAATTGTTTAGATTAAATTTTACTTGGAAAAAAAAGGGATGTTTCATATATGCTCTTCCATTTATCTTCTTTAGGGAACCCTTGGAATCAAAAGCACCATTCCTATTTCAAGTATCCTAGTCCAAGGCTTAGAAAGAAAGTCATCTAAAGCACTCCCCCAAAACTCATCAAAGTTTGGGTGACCTTGAAAATGACCTTAAAGTCTTTCTACTTTCATGCTTTCTTTATTTTTATGTAAACTTGGCTTGCGAGGGGGACTTCATCACCTCCCACAAGTTCTTTAGGGAAGATTTGACCTAGGATTTCACCTCCTAACATTAACTTCATTTGGATCCTGATTGGAGTTACACATGAGATGTAATGGAACTTTGGACATCGTACTACACTAAGTGAACAACAAGATGTAGTGGTTACAAAAAAGACTAGACCTTTTTAAAACAAGCCAAGTAATATGAATCCAAAATCCATGCTTTTATTTTGTATTGTTTGGCTTGAAAATCATTGTGTAATTGATTCCTTTAGATCATTTGGAAATTTTTTAGATCTTATAAAAAATCCCACTTACCATAGAAGTATTTTTGGTGCAAGGTGTGTATCAAGGTCCATGTCATAGTACTATCATTTGAGAGATGAGGGGGCATAAAACCCCTACTATATAATGTGCATTTACTTTTGGGTGAACACTTAAAATCCTCTAAAATGACTTATATTGATGGATTCCAATAATACCAAGCAACCTTGTTAGTTTAGGATCTAAGAGAGATTAATTAGTTGGTCTTGTCCTAGATTAAAGTCTTGTTTGAAGTAAAAACTTGGTGTAAAAAAATAATCCAAACCAAACACATAGTCCAAATTTTCCTTTGAATAAAGAGGCATTATGCTGCCCATATGATATCATCAATTTGCCTTGTTTAAAAGTTTATCAAAAGCTTCAGAGTCATATCATCCACTTTGGTGCAGTTATGATGCCCAATTGAGTATAAAACTTACCAAATTTGTTTAAGTCCTTCACTTATAATCTAAATTCAAAATTACACCTTTATAAGTTCATAAGGTTGATGTGTTAAGTGGGTTTGCCATTTGCACTAAACTTGAGGGAACTTAGGTTCAATTTCTAATTTGGTTTGAAGTCCATTTAAGACTCATTATCATTATCATCATTTGATAGACTTAAGCCATTTTATGCTACACACTTACACTTTGAGTATATGCACCACAACATTTTGAATCAAGAAAAGTAGTGTTATGTTGTCAAAATTGTAGGAAAATGTCTTTGCCTTAGAGAGTTTTTGAAACATACATTTATGTCACACTTTTTGGGTAGTATAGCATTGTTACATCACCCAAAACATTTCAAATATTGTTTCATAGACCCTCTTGCATAGAGTTCCAAATTTGTTCCTACATTTTTATACCAATGCAAGTGTACCTTTGTGATCCTTTGTCTAAAACATGGTTATATTGTTCACTTTTGTTGAACTTGTTTGTTAAAAGAACCAAGTTTTATACCATTTTTTGTGAGAAAATAAACTATTTCTAATGTGCCCTTTGTTTCATACCTTATACCTAGTTGATCAAGTTCATGTCTAAGAATTAAATGCCTAGTGTCTTTTAGAAGTGTTTCAAATCTGTTAAATTAAAACTTTCATCTATTTCAAAGTCTAGATTTTGATGCCATTTGGACAAGAGTCCTAGTGCATGTCTTGTTTAAGCCTAGCTTTCTATGCCTTGTTTGGCCAAAAGACCTAGCAACTTTTAAATTCCTAGATTAGATTGATTTAACACACTTTGACCTTTGAGTTTGGCATTTTGATTTTCAGTCCATTTACTTATTTTTTTTTTGTGAACAGTGAAATGTTAGATACTTCATGCTAGCTTGTTTCCTCATAAATATTTGAATAAACCTTTTGATTTTTTTGATGAATCTAGACCAAGTTAGAAAATCATCTATTCTATACATTTGTCCTTTTTAGAGTTTGTAGAACTCTTTGACCTTTTATCACGAAACATTGACTATGGATCCCAACATGTATTCCTACACTCATAGTAGACTCATGTACAATATAAGGATTAGTAATGTGGTGGTGAAAGACCCCCATGTGGATAATATTTCCTATGACATGGATTCTTATCCCTTTTATAATAATCAATTAGGGACACAAAGCCAAGATCTATTGGCTAACTATTTGGTTAACACACCACCTTATTCAAAAAAAGACCAAGAATAAACTGCATAATACCTAGCTACAATACCTACAGTGGATGATCCAGTACTTCAATAGTCATATCATACTAATATGGACTCTATATATGATCCATTTTTTTGAGTGACATCTGTTAGAGAACAAAGATGAGATTTTGGTTAGATGCATAGAGGTAAGGGCCAAGTTTCCAGCATAATTCCCCCATGAAAATTTACCAAGTCTAGTAAGAGTGCCCCACAATATCATTTATGATCAATAGGCTTCTTCTATAAATATTATGGCTCTAGTCCAAAAAACATACCAAGATCCTAATATATCTGATCAAGGCAAAAACATCATATAAGATCACTTTAACCAAAAGCAAAAAGCATATCAAACCTACCTAAATCTAACACGTGATTTCAATCAGATGAACATGGTAAGTAAAACTCTTATTGACCTATTTCCTTCAACAAGAGTGTTGATAGAGTTAACTGGGTAATAAAATCCAAATTCTGACCCATTCATAAAATTGCTTCGATAGATATCTTGATGCATATGCTCATTATTGAAGAAGTGTCTTCAGCCTATACATAGAATAGTGAGCCAAACATAGTAAATAATGGGCAAAAAACATCTAGTCCCGATAAAAGTGGTACTAATGTGCAAAAAATTAGCCAACATGTGCCTATAGTTAATCTTATGAATAGGTCATCATACCAGGGAATAGGAGTTTCTACACCCCAACCTCAACTGGGTACTTCCTTAAGTGTACAACCTATGGGATTAGGTAATGAAACAATGGCTAACATCATGAATTAATGACAAAATGTGATGAACCCTACTCCTCCTTAATAAGTAACAAGTAGTATTCAATAAAAATAGGTACAGTCTAGTGTATCATGTAATAAAGGACAAATACATTGCCACATCAATCAAGGGAAATTGATATTCCACCTTGCTAGCTAAAAATGAACATACCTCTTTAGTCATAGAATAATATGCCAATTCAAAACCAAGTAATGACTAGTCAACAACATGTAAATATGGGTCAATGACAGATGCCAAATATACAACCTACTTTCACTTCCTCATAGGGATTCATGCAATAAGGAGGTCCCCATGTTTCTTAGGTACCTACTAGATAATCATTGGTTAAAAATGTGACACAAATCTAGAGATAGGGTCTTGTTCCATAAGTTCCCACTCAACAACAAGATTCTATTAGTTGAAAACATGTCCCTTTTCAATCACATTAAGCACAATATAGTTATATTCCTTTGTCCCAACCATAAATTCCTCCAAGTCAAACCTTTATCACCAACCTAAACTAGAATATCACACAACCAATTATGAAATGTCAAGTAAATCATAATATATGTATGCATATTCTTGGTCTATTCCCAAACCAAACTAATATACCCTAATAGATATCTCCATCTTACCCTGGTCAAAGTGTCCCACTTGTGACCTCCCAACCATCTACCCAAATTCTCCCTCAAATCAATATTCCTTCCAATTTCTTGTCCCAAGAATTGTAATAGATGAAGGATGCAATTGATACCATCCAAGTTGGTAAACAAAATAAAAATTTCAAATTGAATGACGTATGTTCCTATCCATTCAACATCAAGTATTTGAAAATATCATTTCCTCTAGGATAAGAACCACTAAAGTTTGATAAATACAAAGGGAAACTTGACCCTAAGGCTCATTTGACCTAATTCTCTATCGCATGTCAACTAGTGGCATATAACGACATATACTTTTTGTTGTTGTTTCTAAGGATCTTGGCTGGACAAGCCTTGAAGTGGTTTTAAAGTTGCCTAAAAATTTAGTAATGGATTTTGATGACTTTTTTGATAAGTTTATACATCACTTTTCCTATAATCTCGAGCATGAGATTTCATTAGTGGACTTAACGCAATCAAATAAAAAATTTGGTGAGATTTTTACAAGTTATTTATAGCAATGGAGAGCACTTGTAAGCTATTTTACCCATAGTTTATTAGATAAATAATTAGCTAATGTGTTTACCAAAAATTTGTATAGTGTGATAGTTTATCATTTAGAATGATACTGTGTGCATACTTTCAAGGAAATCATCGATAAAGGTTTGTTGATCGAGTAGGTGCTCATCAATAAAGGAGTTATAAAGATTAATTTAACTAATCAAAATCAAGGTACCAATTAGGGAAATGACCAACATCCCATTCAAGCACTAGCATCGTAACTGGCATAGGCCAATAACCATGAAAGATCGAAGTAATTCAACTATATTAAGAATGTTGTGGGAAATGGAGTAACTAATCCCATTATGTCCAAATGGTGAAAACATCATCTTCACCACCCTTTTCACTTACTCTTACTTAGAAACCTCTCTAACCAATGGTACAAGCACAACAACCAAGACCTGCATAATAAATATAACAACCTTTACTATTGTAAACCCCTCTTCTTAGGAGAACTATGCCTACACATCGTATCTTTAGTGACCTAGGAGAACCTATCAAGTTTGTATTTCATAATCTTATTGCCATTAATCTGATTATTTGTCTTATACTAAAGCATTATTTGTAAGGCATTCCTTATCCTAATTGGTATCATGAAAATGAATTCTATGACTATTATCAAGTCAACAAGAATAATCTATGAAGACGTGTCCAAATCAAGCATTTAATCAAGAATATGTTGGAGAATGGGGAGATAAAATTGGATAATGGTGCTTCCACTTCCAATCAAACTCTTAGGATTTATCAAAACCCCTTTTCCTAACATAACAATTAGCAATAGAAAAATAATCAACAACATCAACAAAAATGACCAGTGCAGTAGCAAAATTAAAGGCTAAACTAATAGAATCAACAAAATCAGTAGCAAAACCAATAATGATAGAATAATGGACAAAACCAAGGCCAAAATGGTAATAACCAACAAACCTACCATTAAGTTGAAAATGACTATAATAGGGTTGTAGGTCATATCATAGGGGGTAGCATTAATACCATCTCTATTAATCCTAGACCAAACACTAATCAGCCTAGACCATTGATAAATAACAACATTCAACCAAATTACATGGATAATCCTTCTTTGACCTTGGAATGCATACAGGGAAACTAGCAAACTAGGACTTCCCCTTTTGGACCTTTTATCGATAGCTCATCCTTTCCATGTGACCAATGCGAGTGCACCGATAACTGAGACTTGTCTTATCTAGTCCTACACCATTCCCAACATTGGCTAGCAATAATGGTCCAATATTTAATCCCGACTATGCAATAATAACTTAGAGGTCAAAGATTACTATTCCAAGCCCAAAACCATCCACCACTTTGCTTGTCATCCAACCAACCATTCATCCTCATAATAAACCATTCACTACTGACCAAGATAAGAAATTTGATATTATGGAACAATTACAGAAGACACCAGCACAAATTTCTATTGTAGATTTGTTGTGAATGTCAATAATCCACAAGAATATCTTGAATGAGTTTTTGACCCAATCCACTATTTATAATGACAAATCCCTTGATAAATTTCAAGATTTGGTTAGACACCTAGCTCTAGCCCAACAACTCATATTCAACCAAAGTGATATGTCTTTCCTTGGCCCACTCCATAATAACCCATTGTACATAGAATTTTATATAAGATGGCATAAAGTGAAATGTGTCCTTATAGACAATGGATCTGGCCTCAACATAGTGTCTCTAAAGCTCATCAAGCTTTTTGGAAACACAATGGTAGATCTTCAGCTAGAAACAATAACCATCAAAGCCTATGATAATTAGGAAAGAGAATTACAAGGCACCATTAGTTTTCTAGCTATCATTGGGCCTTTGACCCATGATACACTTTGCCATGTGCTTGATCTTGAGTTATCATACAATATGCTTCTAATAAGGCCTTGGTTACATGAGATTCATGTAGTGTCATCAATGTTGCACTAATGTATCAAGATTTCTCACTCAAGGATGGAAGTGAATATTCTAAGATATTTACACCCATATGAACACTACAAGCATCTCGAGGCCAAATTTTAAAGCTACAATTATCAGTATGGAATGAATCCAAGTTCCAAGCAAGATAAAAGAAAGGCTATACTTATTGATCTTTCACTAAATATTTGTATAAATCCTAATACCTTGGATTCCCTTTCCCACATACTACCTCTTGAAGATTCTAATCATTTCACCATTTTAGATAATGGACCACGAGAGTATGTGACCCAAGATACATTTCATATTGTCAATCTTCCTTAGAATTTGAAAACCTTTGGGTGACCTAAAGTCATCCCACATATGTATTGGAAACAAAAGAATAAAGATAAGAGACCTATCACATTTGTACCAACATCTAACCTAAGACCAACCCTCTTAAAGGGGATGAATCATTTTTATATAATGACAACCAAGTTGATTGTTATAAAAATGCAAAGTATCCTATTCCCAATAAGATCATGGAGTGTCAAAATTATGAATAAAGAGGCCTTAGACTGAATAAACAAGGAACCATCGAGCCAATTTCCATGACTAAGTATGAAAGACCTTATGGTCTTGGATTTAAACCACTTTGAGGTGACCCCACATATCTTATTCAAACTCCATCACCAATGACTAGTGATGATGATGTCAACAGTGAAGTAGAGTTTGATCATAGCCTCACCTTTGATAACCTAGCTAAAACCAACATATTTGATAATAATGCCATTTTTACCCTTACCCTAACCATTCATCACAACCCATTGCCATTATATTATCCCCAACTAATAGATTGGGACTAACAAGAATCTAGTCTACCGATTGATGATTTCTAGAATGATGAGGTATTCTATGACCTTTTAAACCTTAGAAATAACATTCCATTGGGAGATCACAAATAAATATTCTCAATCACATTAGATCTTGTAGCCTATTTTTGAGAGCAAGTGAACACCCTTAGTGAAAAATAAATGAGTAAAACATTGAGGTCCCAAAGTGAAAACCTATTTGAGGCACTTTTTGACCAGAGAAAAAGTAAAGATAAAGGCTAGTCTAGTGGTGAAAACTTGTTTCAAGCACCATTATATGGGGGTGTTCATTCTTATTTGAATTTAGACTAAGAGACCACCAATGATGAACTTGCTTGTGGATCTGAGTTTAATTTTGAGCAATAACAAGTATTTGATCAAATTATTCAAGAATTTCTAACTATTTTCATTACATGGCTAGATCTCCCATTAGGGGACTCAGATTCATCATTCCTAAGAGAAGTTGAATAGCAAGTCCTAATAAAGGACCTTGACATAATTCAATAATTCAAGTCATTACCTACTATCCTAGAAGATGGTTCAACCCCTATAGTCAAAGATACAATAGAGGTAAATATCAGGAATCCATCAAACTTGAAATGGATAAAATTAGGAGCATCCCTCACTAAGGAGGAACATGACATCTTTATAGCTCTATTAAGATAATTTGTAAATATCTTTGCATGGGGCGAGTCTGACATGCCAGGTTTAGACCCTGCCTTGGTTTTTCACCATCTTGTGGTTAATCCTAATGCCAAACTAATAAAACAAAAGTTATGTAAGATGCATCCTTGAATTATTATATTGGTAAAGAAAGATATGGAAAAATTCTTAGAATCAGGATGTATCCAATCCATTGACTATTTAGAATGGATCCTTAATGTGGTACATATTAGTAAAAAACTTAAAGGGATCAAAATTTGTACTAATTTTCAAGACATCAATAAATCTTATCATAAAGATGATTTTATCTTGCCTAATATCAACATGATCATTGAATCCATGGAAGGTTATGAAATGCTTTCACTCATGGATGGCTTCTCAATATACAACCATATTAGAATAACACTAAAAGACCAACATAAAACAACATTAACCACTCCATGGGGAACATTTTGTTATCAAGTAATTCCATTTGGCCTTAATAATGTTGAAGCTACATATCAAAGGGCCATGACTATCATAATCCATGATATTATGCATGATATTGTTGAAGACTATGTTGATGACATATTAATAAAATCCAAAACTAGGGTCAACCATCCAGTAGTGTTGTGTAAGATATTTGAAAGATTATGGGAGTAAAAAGTTAGAATCAATCCAAAGAAATGTGTGTTTGGTGTAACTTTAGGAAAATTACTTGGCTTCATCATGTCTCATAGAGGTATTGAATTTGATTTGGCTATAGTCCATGCTATAACTAAGATGCCACCACCAACCAATTTGAAGCAACTCCATTGTTTACAGGGTAAGATCCAGTCAATCTAATGCTTTATCTCTTAGTTCATAGATAAGTATCATCCATTTACACACCTTTTGAATAAGGGAGTTACATTTCATTGGGATGATCACTACCAAATAGCTTTTTAACAACTCAAAGACTATCTTGATAATTTACTTGTTTTATTACCTCCTATGCTAGGAAGGTCATTCTTGTTATAACTATCAGCTACCAACCATGATCTAGGGGCACTCTTGGCTCAACATGATGACAATGGAAAATATCATGCCATATACTACATAAGCCATACCTTGGTTTCATATGAACATAACTATGCACTTATTGAAAATTCTTGTCTAGCCATGGTCTTTATAGCTCAAAAACTACACCATTACATGTTGAATAATAAGACCATGGTCATTTCAAAAGTAGATCCACTCAAGTATATACTATATAAAATAGATTTGAAAGGTAGAATGGATATATGGATCATGATTTTCATTGAGTTTGACATAGCATATATCAATCAAAAGGCAATTAAGGGACAAGTTCTTGCAGATCAATTTGTTGAAGCACCTCTCATAGACACACAACCACTCACATTTTAATTTCTTGATGAATCCATCATGACCATAATTAACAAACCCCTTAAGGAGAAACCCTAAAAACTATATTTTTATTGTTCATTTACTGCACATGGATCAGGGATATGCCTATTGTTTATTACACCATAGGGGGATCTAATCCCTAAATCATTCAAAATTAGCTTTCTTTGTACAAACAACATGGCCAAGTATGAATCACTTGTTGTAGGGCTTATACAATTAATAAATTGGAATGTATCCCATCTCTAAGTTTATGGTGATTCCCAATTAATCATCAATCAAGTCACAGATCATTTTCAAACCAAAGATGACAAGCTAGTTCCATATAAAGCCATGGTTGACACTCTTAAGCAACAAATTGCTAATATTTAGTTTGAGCACATACCAAGGGCTAGTAACAGAACTATAGATGCCATGGCTACTATTGGCTCTCTAATTTTACAAATAGATAAATATAGAGAGTATCAGTTCCTCATCAAGAATTTTTTAGCACCAGCTCATGAACCTTCAACCATTGCCATGATTTGTGATATTATTGGTCCTAATTCTATCTGGTACTTAGACCTTTATAACTACCTTCATGACCAAGTTATACCACCTAACCTATCTCAAAAATAAACTAAATCCTTCATTCATCATTCCACTCATTATACTCTACTTGGATCTACCCTTTACCATCATAGTTTTGATGGAACCCTGCTTTGTTGTTTAACTTTGATCGAGTCTACACTAGCATTAAGAGAAGTTCATGATAGAGTATGTGGAGCTCATTCTAATGGGTTATTCTTGTCTAAAAATCTCTTACATACTAGTTATTATTGGCCCACAATAGACATAAATGCTATTACATATGTAAAAAAGTGTGACAAATGTCAATGGTATGTTAATCTGATTCATGCCCTAGTAAAAAATCTAAAACTAATGTTGACACCATGGCCATTTTATAAATGGGGATTTGACATCATTGGAAATATTAACCCCACTTCATCTGATGGCCATAAACATATCCTTACCACTAGTGAATATTTCACTAGGTGGGTTGAAGTTATAACCCTCACTTACGTGACTAAAAATCAAATTTCCAAATTCATTTTTAACCATCTCATTTGATACTATGGTATCCCCTCTACCATTATATATAATATTGGAGGATCATTCAAGAATAAGGATGTAAACTAGTTATGTACTAAATATAACATCACACAACATTTTTCTAAAACATATTATCCTCAAGAAATGGCCAAGCTGAGGCATCCAACAAAACCATTGTCAATATCTCAAAAATATTGTCAATGATGCTGGTCATGATTGGCACTTGTATATATTCCCTACCCTTTGGGCATACCATACCAATCATCATAATCTCATAGGAGCCAATCTATACTCACTTATTTATGGTACTAAATCCATCCTTCCCATTGAGGTCAAATTGCCTTCACTATGCATCTCTTTCAAGCATGTCTTATATGATCATGACTATCGAGTATCCTAACTATAAGAACTAGATCTACTTGATGAGAAATGCACAACTGTGCTCAAAAATCTTCAAGCATATCATAACCAACTCAAAGGCCACTATAATCAATGTGTTAAGTAAAGAACATTTAAACTTGGTGATCTTGTTCTTAAAGAAAACCAAAAGAATACCATGCCTGAGAAGAAGTATAAAGGAAAATTCAAACCAAACTAGATAGGGCCTTTCATCATCACTATAGATTATGGATCAAGAGCATACAAGCTTGACCCACTAGATAAAGATGAACTCCCTGAGCCGATGAATATTATTCATCTCAAGTGGTACTATGCTTGAGCACTAAGTTGTATTGTTTGTAAGGACCATTTTAGTTATGAAATTTTATCACTATTATTCTTTATACAAATACCATCCTTATCCATCCTCTTCACTGTATCCAATTTTCACTTCTATTCTATCAACCTAGTGTGTTGTAAAGCCTAGCTCATTTAACCTTAGATTTTGCCATTCATTACACAGTTTTAACATCAAGGTATCTAATTAGTTTCATCAGTTGGTTCAAGTAATTCAGATAGAGATCATATTTTGGGATAGTGTGATAGAAGTTTTGGAAATTTCATCCTTCATTTATTATTCCTTTCTTACCACTGATCTTGCTACTAACTATAACTACCTTTGGGAAAATTAGTACCATCGATCTATGTCATTATGTCCTAGTTATAACTACCTATGGGAAAACTAGGGGCAACATTAATCCTTGACATACCAACTCACCACTTCCTATGTCATACTATGCTTTTTTACCAACTATGCCTATATTTTTAATCAACTATTACACTCATCAAATTCCTCTATTGTAAGGGCAGAACTAAAGTGACTTAAGGTCCTACTCTGGGACTATGTAGGTAGTTCTCGATAGTTATTAAGGTTAGCTCAGTCACCCTAAGCAACCTAAGCCACGTTCTCACCATTTTATGAGCAACCTAAGCCATGATCTCACCATTTTGTGATCAACCTAAGCCACACTCTTGCCATTTTGTGAGCAACCTAAGCCATGATCTCACCATTTGGTGAGCAACCTTAAGTTTAAATGCTCTCACCATTTTGTGAGCTTGAACCATTTAAGTGTCTCATCATTCTTGATTGAGTTGAGATACTTCAAACAATTCCTAAAATATTTGTAAAATTATTAAAAAAGAATAAAAACATTGACAACTTCTTTGCCTTAAGGATTTTGAGAACCCTTACTAAGTTACAAGCACATCACTTGTTATTTAGTTTTTCCATCCCTTTTTGGCTTTTTTCTCTCACACACTTTCCATTTTACAAGACCATTCTTATTCTTCTATCACGTCCCTTCTATTTTTTTTCCTTAGTTATCACATTCTTCCCATTCCTTAGGAGAACTACGTTTGGCCTAAAGTTTTTTATTGAATATTACATCGATGGAACTATGTAGGTAGCATCCATTTTCCAAGTACATATGGAGATAGCTCAGCCATGCCCTTCCTTTTCAAGTCCTACTCTGGGACTATGTAGGCAGTGATTGATAGTTTTTAAGGTCATCTCAGTCATCCTAAGCCATGCTCTCACTATTTTTTGAGTAACCTAAGCCATGTTCTCACCATTTTATGAGAAACCTAAGCCATGCTCTCACCATTTTGTGAGCAACCTAAGCCATGCTCTTTCCATTTTGTGAGCAACCTAAGCCACACTCTCACCATTTGGTGAGCAACCTTAAGTTTAAACACTCTCACCATTTTGTGAGCTCGAACCATTTAAGTGTCTCATCATTCTTGATTGAGTTGAGATAATTCAAAAAATTCCAAAAACATTTGAAAAATCATTAGAAAATAATAAAAACATTAACCACTTCTTTGCCTTAAGGATTCTAGGAACCCTTACAAAGTTACAAGCACATCACTTGTTATTTAGTTTCTCCATCCTTTTTGGCCTTTTTCTCTCATGCACTTGCCATTTTTCAATACCATTCTTATTCTTCTATCATGTCCCTTTTGTTTGTTTTCCTTAGTTATTACATTCTTCCCATTCCCTAGGAGAACTATATTTGGCCTAAAGTTTTTTATTGGATATTACATCTATAGAACTATGTAGGTAGCATCCACTTGCCTAGTGCATAAGGAGATAACTCAACCACCCCCTTCCTTTTCTTTTATTCCCCCATTTTATTCATTTGTTAAGTTGTCACCTATTTTCTAGGGGCAATGTTCATAGGGTTTCTATTGCATTGTTTGTTTGTTTATTTCTACTTATTTTATTTGTTTGTCTACTTGTTTTTTTGCTTTCAACATTGTTGCTTTGATTCAGTTTATGTGTGTTCATTAGGTGATTCCTTATACACACCTATACTTGAATCCATCCATATTGATAATTTTACATTATCATCATGGTTTCTGTCATTGGTGCATTGTTTTCTATTGAGTATTGGATTATAGGAGTCAACACTCATACATATTTTGGCCAAGTCCTCATGATGTTATACCATAATGCCTACTAACACATGCTATAACAATACTCAACTTCAAGAAGTCTATTAAATAATGGTAGCATCTCTTCAACACTGACATCTTGATTCAGTCCTAATCATATCCCAAACATAATAACTAAACATGAAATAATTTTAACCTTTATTATTTTAGATGAGCATTTCCCTACTAGTAGGTTGTTCTAATTCATCATTACCCTCTATGTTAAGTTATCATCATCCTCAACCAAGTTTATCATGTTTACCATAATCAAGATCTAATGATTATAACCACCTATGGTAAAATCATTACACACCATCCCACCTACATTTATAAATGATTATAACCACCTTTGGGTAAATCATTATGTTATCACCACTTTACTTTTTTTGCCTATATAGGGACATGTTATTATCTTGTTTGTCTATCCTAACTGAGGTAGCTCCATCTTTTCAATTATTATAAATATCTTTGGGAAAATCATTGTGTTATCATACCACATTACCATTATCGGGGTACAATGCTTATAACCACCTTTGGGAAAATAATTATACACCATCCTACCTACATATCTCAATGATTATAACCACCTTTGGGTAAATCATTGTGTTGTCATCACTTTAATTTTTATACCTATACAGGGACATGCTATTATCTTGTTTGTCTATCCTAACTGGGGTAGCTCCATCTTCTTAATGATTATAACTACCTTTGGGAAAATTATTGTGTTATCATACCACGTTGCCACTATTAAGGTACAATGCTTATAACCACCTTTGGGCAAACCATTGTACATTATCCCACTTGCATTCTCAATGATTTTGACTACTTTTTCACTATCATTGTGTTTTCACCCCACCATTTTTCCTTTCTTTGGTCCTCTCATTTCACTTCTTATGGAGGGACCATTTGTTGACCTTCTTGTGCCAACCATTCCCTCGAGAGAGAATCATGCAATTAGTTTATTATCATTTTAGTTGTAAGTATACAGTTCCTTTTCATTATTTGAGAAGATGCTACTATGTTTATAGCTTGTAATGCCTTCCTAAATAGGGGCAAATTATAGACACCTAAATGTGGCCACTGATAACCTCCAACTAAACTTTTGGGTAATTTCCACCTAAAATGCACAATTTGGTTTAAAAATACTAAAACATGCTAAATTATGTGAAAATAACATATTCAAGTGCTGATTTTGGCCAAAGTATCATTAAATGGGGTAATACAATTTATGGGCTAGCTAACTTTGATTAGATCATTTCGAGTCAAAATGCCAATTTTGCACCTGGGTGCTTTGGATTGCTCTTTCCTATCAAATCTTATACAAAATACATGTTCCTTTCCTATTTTATATTGGTAACATCCTAAATGGGATGATGGATACAATGCATCTGACATCACCTTCTAATTTTGATCTAGTCAAAATTTGGACCAATAATAAGGCATTTTGATCAATTTGAGTAATTTGTGCACAAAGTGCTTAAACATACTTAAGAGATAATTAAACCAAATCAAGGCATAATTAATAATTCCATGGAAACTTGTTAAATACTTTTTTATATAAATGAATATTGAATATCTACATCATTAAGTGACCTCATTTTTTAGGAAGACATCCCTAGGCCATAAATGCCATAAATATCAAGATTCATGCCCTCCATTCCTATTAATTGCCCCTTCTTCCAATGACATGATGAGGGTAGTTATAAACTTAATTAAAAAATTGAATTAATACTAAACCATACATCTCAATCTTAGGATGGATGGTTTAGGTTGATTTTAGACATTTGCAAAAATCTATAAATAGGAGGCCTTACCACATTATTTCTAAGCTATTTTGGTGCAAATTTATAATGCACAAATATCTTCAAGAAGACATTTCAACTAGTGTTACCATGCCAAATTTATTCCAAGCCAAAGGTGCAAAGGAGAGATGGAGGTATCCAAGCTTCCATTGCCAAGGACTTCATGAGCACAAAACTGAGCAAGCCACTAGTACAAAGGCATTTGGAGTATCCAAGGAAGGTGAAGTAATTATTGTGTTTTATTCCTTACTTTTTAGTTGTGTTTGTCATTTTTTTTAAAAATAATCTCTCCCTAGTGTCTAATCCTAGAGATGTTATCTTATTAGTGTGTATTTTTCTTTTTAGAACTAACACCATACTAACCATCCTCTCTTGAGTCAAATTCCTAGATTACAGGAACTACATCAAGATTGATCCCTCCTTAGAGTATTGGTATGTAGGTGGTGTTCTAACATAGGAGTGTGTATCACACATCTATCATATCAGACCCACTAACCCCTTTTTTCATGGTATTCTTTCAAACCCTTACAAGTATAAAAATCTAGGAATTTTAGAGGAAAATAGAGCTACACAAAAAGTACAAATCATATAGACCTAAAATTTAGACTCAGGTTGAAATAGGACCTATTATATATAACATATAAATATTTCATATAAATTATAAAGGATAATAAGAGTGTTTCATAGGATAATAGCACACCATGCTATTATCCAAGACCATGCTATTTTTTAGGGCTGTAAGAAAATAAAGATATAAGAAAAAGTTTTGATTTCATAGACTTGAAATTTGGACCATAATTAAAACAAGATCTGATCTACAAAACCCATAAATTATTTATAAATAATTTGAGTGGGAATATAGTGCATTTCCATTAGAAACTAGCACACTACGCTATTGGAAAAGGGGACCATACTATTATCTAGGATTATTTTTAGTTGTTTTGGACACCTAGATCTAGTTCCTGATAGTCAACCTAGTCAAATATCTAAATTCAAAAGTGTTGGAACACCCATATCAATTAATTTTTAATCTATGTATTATTTCTCATGATTGTTTACTAATTTTAGAATAATTTTTAGTTATAGTAGTTGTAGAATCAATATGCTTAATTATTTCTACATTTATCCTCTAGTTTTATGTAGTTTTTTAAATCTACTTAGGGTTTTATATTAATCTACAAAATAGTTAAATCATATCCCATTACTAGAATTGATGATATTTTTTGATTAAATAGAGGGTGAAACTATGTTTTAAAAATTAGATCTTCTATCAAGGTATCACCAACTCCACATCAAATATGGATATATTCATAAGACAAATTTTAGGACAAGGTGTGGTGATTATGAGTTTACTATCATGCATTTTGGATCAATAAACATGCTTGTTGATTTTATGAACTTAATGAATAGTTTATTTAAGGATAATTTTTAGATCAATTTGTGTTGGTATTTTTTGATGATATTCGAATTTACTCTAAGAATGAAATAGAGCATGAGAAGCACCTACATTTGGTCTTGAAAATACTAAGGAGAAACAAACTATTTGGTATATTTTCTATGTTATGTTTATACCAAATCAATATTCATTTCTTAGGGCATGTTATCTTGAAGGAAGGTCTTTTAGTAGACTCTAAAAAAATACAAGCTATTAGTGAGAGGCTTGCTCCTAAGAATGTGCATGAAGTGTGATACTTCATGTAATTAGTTGGTTACCACTATCAGTTTTTAAAGGACTTATGAAGGGTTACTATCCCTATCACTTATTTAAAAAATAAGAGGAATAAGTTTGAGTGGACTCCTCAATGTGTGGAAACCTTCCAAAAGCTGAAAGAACCATTATTTTTTGCTCTTATTTTTTGTTATTGTAGATCCTAATGGAAAATTTAAAATTTGGGCTGATGCTTGTAAAGTTTGCAATGGGGATATTTTGACACAAGATGGTAAAGTGGTTGTCTGTGAGTCTATGAAGCTCAAAACTCATGGTAAAAATTACTAAACTGATGACCTTGAATTAACAACTATGGTTCATGCTCTGAAGTAATGGGAACACTTTTTACTTTGAAAATACTTCAAGGTAAAGTCTAACCATTGTAGCCTAGTGCAATTTTTTACTTAAGATAAATTAAATGTGAGAAAATGTAGATGGCTAGATTTTATCAAAAAAATTGATATTAATATTGCTTATTTAAATAAAACTAAAATATATCACATGATTCTCTTAGTATAAGAATATATCTTGCTGAAATTTATGTTTTGAGGTTAATTTTTAGAATTCTATTTTAAATCAGCAACTAATATACCCTTAATGTAGGAAAATTTATGTTTATCTAGTCAATGAAATTGTAGATGTTACTAATTACTAATTGGAATTCTAAGGTACCAAAGTAGAATTTAATTTCCTGATTCTAGGAATATAATATAAAAAATGTTAGAATAAGTACATTTGCACCTCATTTCTCTCATCTAGGTGTCACTAACAAGACACAAGATAATTTTTTTATTTATTCCCTAGGTTAAATAAAGATGTGGGCATGTCAAGGTTTAACATTGCCATTCAGGTGGCTTATTTTACCCGCATGTTGTTCCAAAAAGAAAGTGGCCATTAATTTTAATGAATTTTATCTCAGGACTTCCTAAGTCTCAAGCTAAACATGATATAATTCTAGTTATTTTTGGTAATTTAACAAAGGTTTGCTCACTTTAATGTAGACAATCTTATTGATGATGCCCCCACTCTTACTAAAAAGTTTGTGAATTAAATTATTTGCCTTCACAGTGTTTTAGAAGTCATTATCTTGAATAGAGATAAAATATTTACGTCAAGGTTTTCAAAAACCTTCACTACTACATTTGGGAAAAAGTTAAACTTTAGTTCAAACTATCATCTAAATTATATGGCCAAACTGAAAGGATAAATTGAGTAGTGGAAGATATGTTAAGAATGTATGTGATGGACTAAAAATTTAAATAGGAAGATTACCTTCATTTGGTTGAATATGCAACAATAACATTTATCATTTTATTATTAAAATGACACCTTTCAAATCCTTGTATGGGTGAAACTGCAAGACTCCCCTTGGCTGAGATGATTTGGAAAATGGGGTGTTTATAGATCTTGATAATTTACAAGAATATGATGACCAAATGGCTCTATACATCAAAGGCTAAAACTACCTCTGATAGGAAAAAGAGTTATGTTGACCTTAAGATAACACCAAGAGAGTTTGAGGTAAGGGAAAAGGTACTTTTGAGAGTGAGGCCTTCCATAAATTTTGGCAAGGCATCCAAATTAGCTCTATGCTTTATCATTCTATTCAACATAGTGGAAAATATTAGTCCTATTACCTACTACCTTGATTTTCCTCATTCTCTATCTAGAATCCATGATGTGTTTCATGTGGCATTATTAAGAAAATATGTTTCTGACCTATCTCATATTTTGGATTAGAATTAACTCTAGGTGGCATATGAGGAGATGATTTCACTAGACCCAATCACGATCCTAGCCCATCATAATGTTAACTTTAAAAAAAGGTAAATATAAAAAGTGCTAATTTAATAGGACCATCTAGATTAGAAAAGTTCCACCTAGGAAGATGAAAATATTTTTAGGTGGCACTATTCTCACCTCTTTGTTTAGGCACTAGGAAAATGCCTCTTTTTAGGGGGAGTGGATTACATATCCCATTTAGGCATATAATGAATAATGTGTTTAGTTGTATTATTTAATGAACTATTTTGGATATTAAGTTATTTGGCATAAGATATGATTAATATTTACTTTATGAGCATGAAATGTAGTATTTGAGTTTATATTATAGTTGATTGTATTTTAGTTCAATTTTTTATTTGGTTCATGATTATGTAGAGCCAATACTATTGATGTATTTTTGTGATTACATATAATAACCAGATGATTGAGCTAGGTTTGTGAATGGAAGACTTCATCGACAATTATAGCAACATTATATAGGTAAATGAAAACAAGGTTAAGAAAGAGATAAAATGAACATTCTACCATTTTCATTATATGTTGTCTTGTATTGTGATTATCCAATTTGTGCATAATAATAATTATTTATTCTGAGGTCATAATTAGTTTGTAGCCAATTATGATCGATATATTTGTGTTAACACTCAATGCTATTGTAATGATCTTTCAAGTTGAAAAAATTAAGCTATTGAAGGTTACAACAATGATACAATTGATTTCATTGGTTAAATACAAAAGCGTATAATTTTTAATGCTTGTCACATTCTTTGATGATGAACATGTCTTATTACCTTAGCCTTGTTGAGTCCTAGAGTGCATACTATCAATGCAAAGACATGTGGAATATGTTTTTGGTTTGTTTGAATTCATAAGGAACTTATGATTGGGTAATGACTTCATTTATAACCATTTATTAAGGTTTGTGATTATTGGTTTAACCCAAGTCTTATTGACTTAGGTATATCATGATGTTGAAAAGGTCATTTTTGACCATAGTGCACCATTATATTGGCACATCCCTAGACCTTAGTCTTATTATATCATCATTTTATTAGGTTTTCATGTATATTTTTGGTTTTTGATATCATTTTGGTGATTATGTTTTTGGTTGACTTCAAAGAGGGAAAAGAGTAGTATTGAGAGAACATAGGGTTTAAACTATGTTTTAGTCACAACCATGATGCAAGTGGATGTTATTTTATGAATCCATACTTGTGAGGAATTAATACTTTGGTGTTGTCCATGTAGTTTGGAAAATAATACATGGCAGTGAGGGACTATAACAAAACATGAGGTAAAGAAGGTAAAGGTTGTGGAAGAATAAAGAAGAGGAAGAAAGGTAACAAAGAACAAAGGCATTAATAAACTAAGTCATTTTACTTGTTATTTTATAATTTTCCATGCTTAGATACTACTATTTTATTCATGGGAAACCCTATGTGGATGTATGGGCTTCATGAAGGGCCTCAACCCTTCATATAAGTCACCCATCACCATTTTAAGTGTTTCTATGTGTTGTAGTTGCTATTGCATTTTTGGATGTGAAAAATTGTTGTTATTGATAGGGTAATATAAGTTGTTTGCTTAAAACACTGATGGGTATGCTTGAAATGGTGAATATCACCCTTATATGGTGTATATATGACATGTATGTAGTTAATATAACCAATGAGACATATCTTTTTTGGGATGATTCTTTGGTGTGTTTCTATTATTCTTTGTGTTACCTAGCCCTTATTGTATGTGGTTGACTTTGTGTAGAAACCTTGGCTATGGTGGACTTGATTTATTCTAAACCCTTTCTTTAATTTTATTTTGTGACCTTGGAATTTATTTAGTGACCTCTTCCAACCCCAAACTAATGGTTCGAATGGGTAGATATACCATTAGATGGATGGACCCATATTTCACATTATTAATGGTGTTAATGCTATAGGAGAATATATGTATTTGAAAATATATATTAGATGATGAAGTGTTTTTTATTTGTGATAAGGATATTTGAGGCATTTTTAAACTTACAATATTCTCTTTGTTACATAGTAGTCCACAAGGAATATTAATTTTTTATTCTAGTTGTTGTTATTCATCGAGGTTTTATGATCCAATAGATAGTTATGGAAACATGATATATTATACTTTTAAGTACTTATTTTAATTAATCACTTTCATATGGATGTATTTATCAATTAAATAAATTATTTTAATGGTATCCATGGATTATGAGACATTGGAACTAATTCTCATTGATATATATTTTGTGTGTTGTGTTAGATTGTGGAGCTAAAAGCTTCACTAGGATGCAAACAGGAGGAGTTAAGGAGGTCGTAGAGTGTTTGTTGAGTGTTACAGTCACCGGCGTCAGTTAGGACAACTGGCATCGGTCAGAAGTCGGCCAGCGTCGACACCCCCCAGGCAGACAGGGACCGACGTCAGTCACATGTGTGGTTCAAACTGTGAATGTTACGGGTAGTTAGCTAATGAACCAAGTGTTTGCATGTCAAGAGCCAAATTTAGACTAGAAGTTGTAGATCTAATTATTTTAATTAGGTGTCTAATTATTGTTTGCATGAGATCTATTTAAGAGACTCATTGGTTGTATTGTAAACTAGTGCTAGAGAGTAAGAGAGCAAAATAAGCTCCTTCAAAGAGAGGAGAGCAATGGTGTGTTCCTCCTAGTGCCACAGTACCAAGTGTGGGTACTAGTTTGGAGAATCAGAAGGGTTCTTCATGTTTGTATGATCTTGGTCAGCAGGTGTGCATGGCTTCTTTTGGAGATCTACAATGGTGAGTAAGGTCTAGTGATTTGCAGGTAGCAGCAGAGAGCAGGAGATCTACTTGGAGTACGGTTGTGTACTTGGTGTACTAGCAGCGTTGTTACTGACTGGTTGGAGAGGTGAACATTAATTCTATATTTGAGTTGATTGTTGGGACCGAGAGAGAGAGAGGGAAGAAGGTCTTGAGGTGTGGCGAGCCTTTGAGGTGGAAGAAGAAGTGGCATCTTCTTTATTGTATTTTCTTTTGAGTATTTAATACAATTATGTATTATCTCTCAAATCCTGTGTTGTTTCATATTTTTAGTTACTTATTGATTATGGTATAATTCCATGTTTAGCTGCTAATACAAGGTAATCATATGTGCTCTAATTGAGGAGCAAGATCCTGACAAGTTGGTATCAGAGCTTTTGGTTGGGTTGACTAATAGGTGGTTTTAGATCTGGTTAGTGTTTGTTGATTACAGGTCACTCTCAGGGGTTTTAGATTGAGTGGGAGTATAGCAATGGTAGAAGAAAGTAAGCTACAAATGGAGAAATTGAATCACACGAATGGTCTGATTGATGGAAAGAAAGAGCAGGGAAAAGAAGATTGTTGGTCAGTAGAAGATCAGCGTGTAGAAGTAGATGTTGCAGGGGTTGTTGCACAGGTTGCTCTGGATAAAGTAGAATCTTGGTTTACATATTCTTTTGCCTCTTTCCATGCAGCCCGAAATAGAGCATCTTTTCATGGGTATGTCTTTGGAGACTTTGGAGAGATTTATTTAGGAGCTGGAGAGCCTTGCCAAATGGTTGGCAAAGGGGAAGTGACGCTGAAATTGTAGACGGATAACATACAGGTGTTGAATGAGGTCATGCAGATACCAGTCTTGGAGATGAGTCTAATTTCTTTAGGAAAGTTAGGTGATGAGAGATGCACAGTAACTCTCACAGCGGATGCACTTGAATTAGATGGTGGTAAGAAAGTAGGTATCCTTTATCTATCTACTTATATTACTGATTCACCTTCTATTATAGAGATGTGGGTTTGTAGGCTTGGTTACATATGTAGGAGGGGAATGCATGTTCTTAAGTGGAAGATAGATATCTTTGATAAAATTAAGAACTGGAAAGCCTTGGTGTTCATGGAGGAGATGACAAACAGAGATCAGCTGAGGGGACTGAATTATTCTGAGCAGGGTTGTGTTGATTTAAATAGGGTTTTGATCCATGGAGAGCTCACGGGTAAAAAGTTATCACTCACAGGAAAACATAGGTATCGGCATCAGTCACACAAAAATTGACATCGATAGAAGGTACTCCAGTGTCAGTAAGATAACCGACGTCGATAGACAAGGTCAGTCGCAAGGAACCAACGTCGGTCGGGAGCAGATTGGGAGATGGCTGAGATCAGTCACTGAAATGGATATTGGGCGGATAGCAAGCTGTCAACAAGTCTCAAATGCCCATATGGAGGTTAGAAAGGGTAAGTGAACCTCATATTCATTGTTCACCTTCTTTATATTGCTTACTGATGGTTGATAACCAGGAAGATGTGAAGAGGCAATGCAGGTAGAATCTAGATACAGTGGGAGCTTGGCATGGATGAGGAGTGTGAGTCATTGGAGAAGAACCAAATAGGAGTTTGTTGGTAGAGTTGTCAGATGGAAGAAAGCACTGAGAGACAGATGGATTCCCAAGTTAAAGAAGAGAGTGGATGGATATGTGAGACAGAAGGCCAAGGTATATGGTCTTGAGGAAGCTACAGGATAGTGGTACAGGGTTTGACAGGTGGATGACAAAGTAGGGCTTTAGTCAATGTCAGTGTAACTATTGTGTTTGTTCTTACCAGGTGGATGATGAGTCGTGACATTATCTAGTTATTGTATGTGGATGGTATGTTTGCTAGCAAGTTTGTACATACAAGGTTTTGCTGAGCTAAAAGGTAAGGTTAGTTCAGAGGTATGTCATAAAGAATTTGGAGCAACAAAATTCTTTGGCATAAGAGACATGGAGATTTTGTCTCTAGTGGGAGCTGATGTGAAGACGGTGTTGGTGAGGTTCAAGATGTAGGATGAAGAATTGGTAAGCACCAAGGGATGGACAGTTCAAGCTGAGCTTAGAACAGGGTTCGAAATCACATAAGGTCTAGTGTAGGCCTGAGTTTTCCCAAACAGTGGGAGCTATCAGAGAGTTTGGAGTCAATTCAGGGAATGTAGATTCTCAGGTACTTGAGAGGGACTAGCAGTAGGTTAACATGTTATGCAGGGTCAAGGACTTCACTACATGGATATGTAGGTTCGGATGTGGCAGGTTACTTGGATGATAGGAAAGGAATCACAGGGTGTGTGGTGGTTGGTCTTCAGGGTTGAGCTTGAAGAGGGATACAAGCTAGGAAATAGATTAGATGAGGTATAGATATAGATACAAGTGCAGATGTTTATCTTCAAGTGAGAGATTGTTAGATTGTGGAGCTAAAAGCTTCACCAGGATGCAAATAGGAGGAGTTAAAGAGGTTGCAGAGTGTTTGCTGAGTGTTACAGTCACCAGCATCGGTTAGGACAACCGACATCGGTAGGGTACAGACAGAAGGCAATCGATGTCGGTCAGAAGTCGGCCAGTGTCGGCACCCCCTAGGTAGACAAGGATCGACGTCGGTCACATGTGTGGTTCGAACTGTGAATTTTACGGGCAGTTAACTAATGAACCAAGTGTTTGCATGTCAAGAGCCAAATTTAGACTAGAAGCTGCGGATCTAATTATTTTAATTAGGTGTCTAATTATTGTTTACATGAGATCTATTTAAGAGACTCATTGGTTGTATTGTAAACTAGTGCTAGAGAGTAATAGAGCAAAATAAGCTCCTTCAGAGAGAGGAGAGAAATGGTGTGTTCCTCCTAGTGCAACAGTACCAAGTGTGGGTACTGGTTTGGAGAATTAGAAGGGTTCTTCATGTTTGTATGATCTTGGTCAGCAGGTGTGCATGGCTTCTTTTGGAGATCTACAATGGTGAGTAAGGTCTAGTGATTTGCAGGTAGCAATAGAGAGCAGGAGATCTACTTGGAGTACAGTTGTGTATGACTTGGTGTACTGGCAGCATTGTTACTGACTGGTTGGAGAGGTGAACATCAATTCTATATTTGAGTTGATTGTTGGGACCGAGAGAGAGAGGGAAGAAGGTCTTGAGGTGTGGCAAGCCTTTGAGGTGGAAGAAGTGGCATCTTCTTTATTGTATTTTCTTCTAAGTATTTAATACAATTGTGTATTGTCTCTCAAATCCTGTGTTGTTTCATATTTCTAGTTACTTATTGATTCTGGTATAATTCCGTGTTTAGTTGCTAATACAAGGTAATCATATGTGCTCTAATTGAGGAGCAAGATCCTGACATGTTGATTTTCCTTGGCAAAAATTACACATTGAGCATTGGATCTATTTTAGTTAGTATTTTAAGTTGCATTGGTTTTCAATAGGTGCAACAACTAATAAAGAAATGAAATAGGATGTTCATTTGGTTTTATAAATTGGTAAGAGTGATATGTATGAGATCATCATTTGTATTGTAATATATAGTTTCATTGTTCTTTGCTTATTTGCTGAAGGTATAAATGTGAACCATTTATGATTAATGTAAGTTGTAGACTCAATTTTGAATATCTTGTAGTCTAGTAGACTTAGTTGGATTAGAAGTTTGAATGTGGTTGGACATTGGTAGCAATGACTATCTTATTATTAAATTGGTTAAGGAAAGATTTAAATATGGATGTCTATTGTTAATAGTTTTATGTAAACTATTGGTAATATTTTCTAAGTATCGAATCCATCTTAGTTATTAATGTCATTCCTAATTTTTTTTGTCCAAAAACTTTTGTAATTTTTTTATTAACATAATTTAATGATGCTTACTTGTTAATTTTAGATTCCTAATGGTTAAAATATTATGATTCATTCAATGAGAAACTGGATTGTGACACACATAATTATTATGTGATTTTTTAATTCATTTATTTTACACCATAAGGCTTCCCTAGGAAGTGAGATAAAAACATATTAGAGTCATGTTAAGATCAAATACATTTTTTGAAAATTAATGATTCTTATCAAAGAAGAGGGAAAATTTATAATAGTATGATGTTTTGACTAGAAGTTCTAACTTAATTATAATTTATTGATTTAAAATATCATGGAGACATTCATACATACTTCTCAATTTTACACACACAAAGGAAAAAAATAAACTAAGGTAACAAATTAATTTAACTAGGTTACCACCCTAAGGTTCATGTTGGAAAATTTTTTTATAGTAAAATTGGGTCAACCAATACAATTATAAACTTTTTATAGGTTTCCATATGTCCCATGGGTGTGTCATGTTAGTATATCATCCTACCTAGCCTTGTCCTAGTCCTTGTTGAAGCCCATCTTCCTTGTACTTTCATAGTTAACCAAATTCAACCTTAGTTAAACTTGGTCAAAGATTAAAACTATGTTCAATATGTCATAATATGGTCTTTTAATTGTTTTAATGTGTTTTCAAGTCATAAGTTGGTCCTTTACCTTGTCTCATGTGTAAAAAGGGCCTTTTGGTCACATTTTTAGCCCATTTAATGACTTGTACAAACTTTAAAGGAAGAATATTTGTGAAAAAGTTGTTTTTAAACATGGAGAATTTTATGATATATCAATAAGTGGTCATATTAAGTTCAAGAGGTATTTATATGTAGAAAGAGCTAGTTTCTCCTTGATTTTAGGTCCTTTTTGGCACTTTTATGGACTTGGTGAGCTCATCTTCAAGTAAAAATGTGATTTATGTGCCTCGTCACTTCAATAAATTCATTTCAATGCCTTTTTTACTGATTTAAGGTCAAATTTTTCAATTTTTACTCATGTTTCTTCCTTCTTGTCGTTGCAAGCCAAGAAGTGTCAATTTCAAATGCTTGGTGTGGGCCATACAGTTGGAGTTGGGAGGAATGATTTTGGGGAATGAAATTAATATAATTATAATTTAAATAAATGTTATTAATTTTATATTATATATATTCTCCTTTATGAACCATCACTTAGACCCTAGGTAGCTTTTTATGCACTTCCATTCATGAAGGGTCTATGTTTTGAGAGTTTAAAAATTCTTTATTTTGGTTTGATGATTTGATTATTTGAGGTGTTCCTAAAGGCCCCTACATAGTTTTATTCAATGTTATCTTTGATTTGGAATTGATCACATGCCTAAGAAAACCTTTCCTAGGCTTGTTTTGGTCTTATATCACCTTCACTGTCATGCATATATTTAGTATACACCTACAAATGTTATTTACAAAGTTTAGAGAGGATATATAGAGGAATGGTGGATAGGTTGTGATCTTCATGAAGAGTTTGAGTTTTATGACATCTTGGTAGCATGTTCAAAGCCCCTTTGGTAGTCACTTGGTGTTGAAGAACCATTCAAAAGAAAGAGGACTAAGTTTTGGCCTATTGTCCCAATTTTTTCAAAATAGAGCTCCTAGATCTTTTGGAATGATTTTTAAACAATGATGTTTTGACCTTTTTTCACTCCTTATGTATTATCTTTGTATCCCTATCCATGGACAATAAGTGTGCCAAATTTCAAATGATGAGAACAAGTAGAGAGGGGTGTTCAAGAGGCTCAAAGTCATGCTCAATAACACTAAAAACAACTAATATTCTCTATAGTCTTGAGTCAAAAGAGACCTATAACAACCTCAAGTTGTAAACTAGGCCAATTTTTCATGCTTAAATGATTTTGATGATAGATATGGTGTTCATGATCAAAAGGACCATCTAGAGAGGTTGAGAGGTAGTGTCATGTTGCCATATGACCAACCTTAATCCGTAAAGGTCCCTAAAAGCTCACCTATATCTAGGTGACTATGAGTAGACATTGAGCTATGAACATATGCTTAATAATGATTTAGCACTTTCAAGGTGAATCTAAGGTAGGAGAAAGTACCTTATGGAGTTGACAGGGTTCAAGGAGAATGTTTAACATCATGATAAAGCTAAGTTGAAACCCAAGCATACACCTATAGGTCAGGTAAGTAAGGCATAAAGCAATAAGGTTAAAATGTTTGAAGCAGATGTCCTTTCAAACCATGAACATGAAAAGTGTATGTTTATATCTAGATTAGAGTATAAAAAGACCAAAAGGAGGTTGTAATCTCTATGTTTAAAGTGAAATCAAGCAAGTAACATATATGCATGGGGTCAAAAACATGCATATCTCAATCAAGTAGATAGTAGCCTAAACTTGGTGTTATTTTAGTGTTTTTAGCTATGTTAAGTGATGTAAACACATGAATTGAAATTCCTCACCTTAGGGTACTTTGAAGAGGTCTATAATGGAATCTATAATCATCATAAACAAGCTCAAACAAAGCATAGACACTTACAAGTTAGAAATTATAGGTGTCTCAGTCGTAGGAGATAAGGTCTAGTCCAGGGTTTTCAAATTGCATAAAGAGTAAGGGTGAGGTTTAAATAGTGATTTAAATTTAAAAACAACTCTATGAAAAGATAGATACCTCCATAAGCTTCAAATAGTACAACCAAAAAATCCATTTTCACCTACAGGCAACCTTTTTGCAAGGAAAACTCAATCAAGGTTTGATATGAGTTTTGGTTTAGACAGGGGTATATGAAATATTTAAAGGATGACTGAATGGTATAATAGGTTTATGACATCTAAAATTACCTCATGAAGGTAACATGATGCATCTTAAGGGTAAATAACTCCAACACTGAGACACATAATCCACTTCTAAGTTTCCTACAGATAGTGTTCTTATACAAGTTTGCCCTATGTTTTCATGCATTTGAGGGGTCAAATGGCCATGTCAAGGGCCCATTTTTTGTGAAAAAGGTATATACCACTTAAGTAATCCTAAAATATAGTTGATTTTATAGGAAAAATGTGTAAAGTATCCCCTATTTTGTCTCAGATAGGGTGTACTCTCCCCATGCCTAAATCATGCAATTCTTAAGAGATGGGCTACAAAGATGGACCAGCATGCGAAAAGACCTTCCAATAAGGTTCATGGAATTGAAACATGCATAAAATAACATATGAAACTAGGTTATGAGGTTTGAATCCAAATAGTGTACCCTATGCAATGAGACCTACATGCATACCTAATTAGGCAAGGTGCAGGCCTAACTCCAAATAAGGGGTTTCTTCCATTTTTAGCTTTTGACAAGCATTCCAATGACTTGTATCATGATAATAAGAGTAAAAATAATGTGCCTAGGTCATCTTAAAGGTGTAGAGGGTCATCAATAAGGTCTAAGTCACAAATTATAGGTAAGGCTTACTAGGCCTAGTACCTAGAAGTTGCAGATAGGTTGGAGAGGGCCTACAAAAACATGAAGATCAATTGAAATATGTTTTCGGGATGTATATATAGGTTCCCAAGATTTTGTTTTGCATAGAATTTTATCAAAAATCCATTTTATTGGTTTGAAGGTACTCAAACCTCATAGGATGTAGGAAAAGAGTTTGAGTAGTCATCTTAAAATGCTTATAACTTCTCCAACACCTTGCATGAGACCTTATAATGATTATAGAAGTTAGGGAGGGATCCTGACATGCCTTTAATATAATTTTTTTAGGATTTAGATGTGTAGCCTTTATGAATAAAGGCTAAGACTAGAACTGCTCCAAAACCCTATAAAACCCCTCCTTAAGGAATTGATGGAAAAAAGATTTCAAATGGTGCATCAAAATGACACAAAGTGACCATGAAACCAACTTAGAGCTATAAAGGACTCTCCAAGTCTCTATTCCATGCAAATTAGATGTACCCTACCTATATGAATGTGGTACAATAGTGATATTTTGACATTTTATGTGTTTTTTAGGTGTGAAAAGGTTTCAAAAGGTGAAATAAATTTTGGGATGCATATTATGACTTTTTCTAAGTCCTCATGGTCACTTGATGAAGTATCTAAGCTCTTAAGTTTATCTACCACCTCTCTCATTTCAATCAGTTCAGTGGGTAGATAGTGAACACTTAGGAAAAATGATGAAGCTCTAATTTGGAAGCCTTTTAAGGATTGTTTCATGAACTTGATGACTTATAAACTCTTGAGAAGTTTCATCCCTCCTTCAGCATGGATTATATATTATAATTGGAAAGGTTTTGAGTGTCAAATGTGAGAGGTGTATGGAAATGAGTCATTTAAAACTATTAAGGATGATTATGAATGTATATAAGAATATGGATGATTAAAAATGATACATTTAATGTGAGGGTTTTTTTTTAACCCCTCCAACTCATACCCATCATTAGACTTGACCCTATGTAGTGATGATGTAGTTTTGTGAAGGCAAATGATGAAGGTATTTTTTTATGCAAGCACAAGGTAATCTATGCCACATGTGGAGGAGTTGACCAATTTTGAAGGACATTTATCCTTAATTCCATTTATAACCTATCTCACACATGATTCTATGAATATTTTAACTCCTCATTTCTTGAAAAGTGTCTCTATGACTCTTTCATTTCTCTTTTTTTCTCTCCTCTCATAATTTCTATATAAACTAGCCTTTTGGGCTATTATACAGATATCTCCACCTTGGTAGGGTGAAGCCCTACCAAATTTTTGCCTTGAGTTAATAAATATAGTTGTTTTTACTTTATTAAATATTTCACTAAGTGTAAACAATGGTTGTTGGTCTTGTGCAAGTGTAGTTTTGTTTACCTTCACATGTTACTCTTCTCAATACCTTATGTGTTTTGTAATCTCTCTTTTACAGGTCAAAAAGAAGTGTATAATTACATTGTAGGTGTAGTGAGTAGTCTACTCAATAGAGTGTCTGATAATTCTTATTATCTAAGTCCTCCTATCCTAAGCTATCTCCAAGACCCCATGCTTGAAACATTGATGTGAGAGAGAAGATTGTCATTTAATGAAGTGTATGTGCTAACTTCTCCTTGGTTCCAAGTGAATGTTAAAGGGTGTGAGTATAGAATATATTTGGTGTATCACCTCCCATATATTAGATTTAATTTCATCTATTTTTACCCCTTTTCATCCCCCTAAGTGTTAGTAGTAGGATTGAGCTATAGTGATGCATCAAGGGGAACTAACCCCTAATCTATAGATCCACCTCACATTTGGTGACCCATAGCCCTAAGGTGGTTTCATTTTGACACTTGAATGATGAGAGACTTGTCATATCCTCATAAGGTGAAATTTTAAGTGATAATAGTTTTTGGCATTGCTGATGGGACTCTTATTCCAAGAACTTGAGGAGTTTTGGATTTTTCCTCAAGATAGCAGCCTTTGGAGGCAATTTCACTAAGCACCAATGGTGATTCCAAGAATAAATATACTGGTTAAGTAGTCCAGGTACTATAATTTAATTTGTTTTCTTGTTCTATGGTCTTCACATGAGTGATTCATGGATAATTATGATGTTGAGTTTATCTTAACACAAGTTGGGGAGACATATCTTTCTTTGCCTATTCCTCCTCAATATGCACAAGTACTTATCTAAACTTGTCATGATCCCTATCAATCTTATGTTGCCTATAATCAGCCCTATCAAGCTTGTGCTTCACCTGTTCCACCTAGTTCCTCTCTAAGTCATTCTATTTCAAGTTTCAAGAAGACTCTCATTGGATACAAAGACTACATGTTAGACCTTAATACTATAAATGGTTGTGGTTAAGTCATCCCTAGTTATTATATCAAAAGTGTGAGAAATGATTTGGATCATGTCAAGGAAGAATGTATGACTATAGAAAGAGCTAATTGGCAAGGCCTTTCTAATGAGATGCTTGGTGTTTGTGGCCTAATTTTCCACCTAGATGAAAGGTTGAGAGTTCATGAACCAAATCAGTCTTTACAACCCAAATATATCCCACATCAACCTTCAAGTGTGTCAACTATGCCTTTCCAAGATACTAATCCAACCATGTTCCAAAACACCCCAAGTCCTTCATGCATTCCCCAAATTTTCCCTTCTTATAATTCCTTCCAAGAGATCAACCAAAGGAAGGAGGATATCACTATTAAGTAGGTTGACTTATTTGGACAAGATTTTGAGAAAGGAAGATTGAGTTTTGAGACTCATCTTGACAAGGAGATTGAATTAGCCAATCAAATTTTAAGGCAATCCATCATGGAAAAATAAAATGAAATCTCTAAGCCTACTTTTATAAGTTGGAATAACTATGCCAAGCTCAAGTAAACCCCAAGTTTCCTAAACCTATCATTCACCCCTTTATTTGTATCTCAACCTCATGAAGAATCCTCTAAGCATAGTTTCCCAATATGGAAATAAGTAGTGGCATCTTGTGAAGAGAAGAACAAGAGATGTTTAAGTGGAGACATTGAAAGTGGAGAGAAACTTGAAACTAATCAACTCCCTCCTACCCCTCCTCAAAAATCCATTGAGCCCATCTTTCCACCTCCTTTAGCTGATGCATTGCTCCTTGGAAGCCTTCTTGGGATAATGTTCCTAGTTTTGAGATGCCTAATATTGGCACTACTAAAAGGGAGGATGAGTTTGAGATTTTAGATTAGATTAAAGATGAATAGGATCTGATTGTTAGTGAGGAGACATCATATTGTGATTATGAGGAAAAGGATCCTCTTTTTTTTGAAGAAGAGGTCTTAGAAGAGGTTCTTATGGAACCCAAAGGAGAAAATGAAGGAACCTCTCTTATTGTTCCTCTTCATGATGTTGACTAGTTAAAGGATGATGACTTGTGTTAAATATTTGAGGAAATATTCAATGAAGTTGAAGGCCTCAAAGGGTCTACAAGTCCTTTGGAGCTGACTACAAGCCATGGTAAGAAATATGTTTAATCTCAAAAGGAAGACATGTGGTATACATATATGAAAATTTTCAAAGAGTATGAAGAATGTGAGAAGACAAAAATCCTAATGAGACAAACCCAAGATGTTGGAAAGTAGACATATATTGAGGAGAATCATCATCAAGAGATTCTAGCTCATGATGGAGTAATATATGATGATCTTGAGCCTTTTGAGGATGGTTCAAAAGTTGATCATAGAAACACCTATGAAGTTACTCCTACCAATATCAAGGAAGAGTTTGAGCAAGAAACACCAATATAAAGCTATGACACAACACTTCTTGAAGACTTTAAAGAGGTTGTAACAAATGAGAAGTATACTGGGATCCTTCAAAAAGACATAGGTTTCCAACAAGCTATCCCATTCATATATATGCAAATCTATCATGAGGAGATAAAAGGAAAAATATGAGGCATGTTTATAGGTTCAAGAGGAATTCATCTACCTTGGATACTTGTGTGAGATGACTCCATTAGGTAACGTGCCAAGCCAAGGAGAAAAAAGGAAACATGAGTCATCTAGCACCCCATCCAAAAGGAACCATGCTTGGCATCCTCATTCATATAGTGAGGAAGGAGATTCAAGTTACTTCCCTTTTGATCTAGGAAGGGAGGTATGTTTAATTTTAATGTACATAATTAGTTTATTTTCAGTTGTGTCTTGTGTTTCCTAAGTGCTTAGTAGCACAAGTGTGTCTTTACTTTGTGTGTTGGCTTTGGTCTTCTTGTGTGTTGTTATTTTCTTGTGTGATTTGAGGTAGATTAGATATCTTTTTATTCAAGTCAAGGTCTGGTCCTACTATTTTTAGAGTGCATTTTGACTCCCTTTTCCCAATGGATAGGATAAGGCTACTGGTCCTTAACATAGGTAAGCATGTTACCCCTAGAAATTGTTAAAAGTGTTGACCAATTTTTAATTTTATTCAAATTGGTTAAATCCCTACATTTATAAACTTTTTATAGGTTTCCATATGTACCATGGGTGTGTCATGTTAGTCTATCATCTTACCTAGCCTTGTCCTAGTCCTTGTTGAAGCCCATCTTCCTTGTACTTACATAGTTAACCAAAGTCAACCTTGGTAAAACTTGGTCAAAGGTTTAAATTTTGTTTAATATGTCATAATATGGTATTTTACATGTTTTATGGTGTTTTCAAGTCATAAGTTCATCCTCTACCATGTCTTATGTGAAAAAGGGCCTTTTGGTCACATTTTTAGCCCATTTAATGACTTGTATGGACTTTCAAGGAAGAATATTTTTTAAAAAAGTTGGTTTTCAATGTGGAAGAGGTCAGGAGATATTGGGAAGTGGTCAAATTTAGTTCAATAGGTAGTTATATGCATAAAGAGGCAATTTCTCCTTGATTTTAAGCCTTTTTTAGCACTTATACAGACTTGATGAGCTCATATTCAGGTAAAAATGTGAGTTATGTGCCTCTTCACCTCCCTAAATTAATTTAAATTCCTTTTTTACTGAGATAAGGTTTAAAAGTTCAAGTATTACTTTTGTTTCTTCCTTCTTGTCCTTGTAAGCCAAGAAGGGTCAATTTCAAATGCTTGTTGTGGGCCATACAGTCAGAGTTGGGAGGAATTATTTTGGGGAATAAAATTAATCTAAGTATAATTTAAATCCATGGTAATAATTTTATATTCCATATCTTATCCTTTATGAACCATCTCTTAGACCTTGGGTATTTTTTTATGTACTTCCATTCATGAGGGGTCTATGTTTTGAGCTAGTTTCCAAATTATTTATTTTGGTTTGATGCTTTGATTATTTTAGGTGTTCTTCAATGGAATTCCATAGGTTTATTCATTTTTATCTTGATTTTTAATTTATCACATGCCTAAGAAATACTTTCATAGGCTTGTTTTGGTCTTATATCACCTTCACTGTCATGCATACAGTTAGTATACACTTGCAGGTGTTATTTATAGAGTTTAAAGAGGATGTATGGAGGAATGGTGGATAGGATATCTTGGTATCATGTTCAAATCCCGTATGGTAATCACTTGGTGTTGAATAACCATTCAAAATAAAGAGGATTGAATTTTGGCCTGATGTCCTAATTTTGTTAAAATAGAGCTCCTAGCTCTTTTGGAATGATTTTAAAACAATGATGTTTCAACCTTTGTTCACTAATTATGAATTATATTTATATTTATATCCATGGAAAATAAGTGTTAAAAGTTTAAAATGATGAGAAAAAGTGGAGAGGGGTGTTCAGGAGGCTCAAAGTCATGTTAAAAAACATTGAAAACAACTAGTATTCTCTACAGGCTTGAGTCAAAAGAGACCTCTAACAGCCTCAAGTTGAAAACTAGGCCAAGTTTTCATGCTTAAAATATTTTTATGATAAATATGTTGATGATAAAAATTAACATTGATAGAGGTTGAGATGTGGTGTCATGTTCCCATATGACCAACCTCAATCTGTATAGGTCCCTAAAAGCTCACCTATAACTAAGTGACTGTGAGTAGATAGTGAGTTATGAACATATGTTTGATAATGATTTATCACTTTCAAGGTGAATAAAAGGTAGGATAAAGTACCTTAGGTATTTGAGAGGGTTAAAGTAGAATGTTTAACATCATGATCAAGCTAAGTTGAAACCCAAGCATACACCTACAAGTTAGGTAAGCAAGGTAGAAAGTAATAAGGTTGAAATGTTTGAAGTAGACCTCCTTTCAACCCATGAACATGAAAAGTGTATGTTTATAGATATATTATAGTATATAAGGACCAAATTTAAGTTGTAATATTTGTGTTTAAACTAAAACCAATCAAGTAACCTACAGGCATGGGTCAAAAACATGCATATCTCAGTCAAGTAGAGAATGGCTTAAACTTGGTGCTATTTTGGTGTTTTTAGCTCTATTAAGTGATGTCAACACATGAATTTAAATTACTCACCTTATGGTAATTTTAATATGTCTAAAATGGAATCTATAATCATCATAAACAAGCTCAAACAAATCATAGACACCTATAGGTAAGAAAACATAGGTGTCTCAATCTTAAGAGATAAGCCCTACTCTAGGGTTTTCAAAGTGCATAGAGAGTAAGTGTGAGGTTGATATAGTGATTTAAATAAAAATATATATCTATTAAAATATAGATACCTCCATAATCTCTAAACAATACAACCAAAAAACCCATTTTTACCTACAGGCAGCCTTTTTGCAAGGAAAACTCAGTCAAGGTTTGATATGAGTTTTGGTTCAGATAGGGGTATATGCAATGTTTAAAGGATGATTGAATGGTAATTTTTTTTAATTAACTCTAAAATTACCTAATTAATATAAAATTATGCATCTTAATGGTAAATGACTCTAACACTGAGACACACAGTCCACTTTTGAGTTTCCTATAGATAGTGTCCTTTTACAAGTCTGCCCTATGTTTTCATGAATTTGAGGGGTCAAATGGCCATGTAAAGGGACAATTTTTTATGAATAAGGTATATGAAACTTTATTTATCCTAAAAAATATTTGGTTTTGTGGGATAAATAGGAAAATGATCCCCTATTTTGTCTTAGATAGGGGGTACTCTCCCCATGCCTAAATCATGTAATTCTTAAGAGATGGGCTACACACATGGATTAGATTGAGAAATAACATTATAATAAAGTTTGAGGAGTCTTAAAATGCATAAAATAACATAGGAAACTAGGTTAGGAGATATGAATCCAAATAGGGTGCCCTATGTAATGAGACCTATAGGTAGACCTAATTAGGCAAGGTGTAAGCCTAAGTCCAAATAGGGGGTCTCTTCCATTTTTAGATTTTGAAAAGAATTAAAATTCCTTGGATAATGTTAATATGATTAAAAATAATTTTTATAAGTCATATTATAGGTTTAGAGGGTCATCAATAAGGTCTGAGTCACAAATTGTAGGTAAGGCTTACTAGGCCTAGTACCTAAAAGTTGTAGATAGGTTGGAGAGGGCCTAAAAAATATGGAGATAAATTTAAATATGTTTTTGGGATGTGGATATATGTGATTAATATTTTAATTTTAATATAAGTTTATAAAAATCCATTTTCTTTGTTTGAAGGTACTTAGATCTCACAGGATGCAGGAAAAGAGTTTGAGCAGTCATCTTAGAACACTTGTTACTTCTCTAACACCTTGTGTGGGACCTTAACATGATTAAGGAAGTTGGGGATGGATCCTAAGATTCCTTCAATATAATTTTTTTATGATTTAGATGTGTAGCCTTTATAAACAAAGGCTAAGACTAGAACTATTACAAAACCCTGAAAAAACCCTCCTTAAGGACCCAATGGAAAAAAATATTGCAAATGGAGCATCCAAATGACACAAAGTGACCATGAAACCAACTAAAAGATATATAGGACTCTCTAGGCCTATATTCCATGTAAATTAGATGTACACTACTTATACAAATGGGGTACAATAGGGTTCTTTTGACTTTTTTTGTGTTTTACAAGTGTGAGAAGGTTTCAAAAGGTGTAATCACTTTTGGGAGTTAGATTAGTAATTTTTATAATTCCTCATGGTCATTTTATGAATTATATATGATCTTAAGTCTATCTTCTACCTCTCTCATTTTAGCCAGTCCAGTGGGCAAATAGTGAACAATTAGGAAAAATGGTGAAGCTCCATTGGGAAGACTTTTAAGGATTGTTTCATGAACTTGATGACTTGTAGACTCTTGAAAAGTGTCATCCCTCTTTTTTCATGGATAATATAGTATAATTGGAAAGTTTTTGGGTGCCAAGTGTGAGAGGTACATGGAAATGAGTCATTTGAAACTATCAAGGATGATTGTGCATGGTAAGAAGATGATGGATGATTAAAAATTAATATAATGCATGTGAGGGATTTTTTTAACCCCTCCCACTTATATCCATCATTAAACCTGACCATATGTAGTGATGAGGTAGTTTTGTGAAGGAAAATGATGAAAGTAGTTTCTTATGGAAGCACAAGGGAATCTATGTCACATGTGAAGGTGTTAACCAAGTTTTAAGGACATTTGTCCTTTATTCAATTTATAACCTATCTCACACATGATTATATTAATATTTTAACTCCTCATTTCTTGACAAGTGTCTCTATGACTCTTGAGCTTCTCTTTCTCTATCTCCTCTCATAATTTCTATATAAACTAGCCTTTTGGGCTATTACACAGATCTCTCCACCTTGGTATGGTTAATCCATACCAAATTTTTGCCTTGAGGTAATAAATATAGTTTATTTTACCTTATTAAATATTTCACTAAGTGTACACAATGGTTTTTGGTCTTGTGCAAGTGTAGTTTTGTGTACCTTCACATGTTACTCTTCCTATTACCTTGTGTGTTTTGTAATCTCTCTTTTACAGGTCAACAAGAAGTCTATAATAATATTATAGGTTTAGTGAGTATTATATTAAGTAGTTTATCTTATAATTCCTATTATTTAAGTCCTCTTATCCTAAGCTATCTCCAAGATGCCATGCTTTAAACATTGACGTGAGAGAGAAGATTGTCATTAAATGAAGTGTATATGCAAACTTCTACTTGGTTCCAAGTGCATGTTAAAGGGTATGATTAGATCATATATTTGGTGTATCACCTCCCATATATTATATTTTATTTAAAATATTCTTACCCCTTTTCATCCCCCCAAGTGTTAGTAGTAGGATTGAGCTATAGTGATGCATTAAGGGGAACTAGCCCCTAATCTAGAGATCCACCCCACATTTGGTGACCCACATCCCTGAGGTGGTTCCATTGTGCCAATTAAATGAGGAGATACTTTTAATCTCCTCATTGGGTGCAATTTCAAGTGACAATAGTTCACCAAGGGATAGTCTTGACTAATACTATATAAAATCTACTTTCAAGGTATGATCACAAGGAGATTTATAAAAGTATATTCATCTTGAGGAAGGTAATATTAAACCAAAAAAAAATTATAAAGGGATTAATAATTAATCATATATCAATCTTAATTTTTATTTAATTAGTATTACATATAAATATAATCCAAATAACAATGTACATGACGAATATTAAGGGTGATGACAAGGTACCCCTAATCTAACCTATACAGATATAAAATCAATGCCCCCACCACAACTTGGTAAACCTACATATCCAAAGTAGTTCTCTTTTCACTTGTGATGGGTATCCTCTTTGAGACATCATCATTAAAGGGGTGGGTGCTCTAAGCTAAAAGGAATAACTATAACCACTCAAGATAGATTTAATAAGCTTTGAGAGAAACCAAACCTCAAAAAATTTACTCATCATGAAACATATTGACAAGTCAAGTGTGTATGATTATCTAATCACTCTCATAAAATAACAAAAATGAGATTCCAATGTGACAAAGAACCTATGTTTGACTGGTCCAACAAGGCTAAAGTCTCAAAAATACTTGGCTTACAGTATTCAGAGAAGCTCCTCTCTTGAGCAGGTCTCTAATGGTGACCAAGGTAATTATGAAAGATTACAATCGCACTTATAAAATAATAAATTAAGGTTACTACCCAATAAAAACTATAAATTTGAGCATAACAAACAACTAAAAACTAGCAAGATACACATACATGAATAAGAAAACTATAAAATTTGAGCTAATGAAATCCTTTTAAGGGTTAGTTACTTTAGTACATGTTTCCATAACACCCAACATAATTAGTTAGTAGAGCCATACTAAAGAGGTGTCCTAGGGGTTATTACTCTATGCATTAACCCACTCCTTGAGCTACCTACATATCTACTTTGATCCCATAAAAAAGAGAATTAGGTTGGATATTGTCCACCCTTTCCTTAACGAGTGTTAGATTGGTTGTGAAGGCATTTGGACTTCACCCTTTAGTTACATAATTAAGAAAAATATAGTTACCCTTATGGGCCACTCCTTGACCACTAGATGGTTTAAACATAAATTAGCATCACCAAGGGTTACAAGGGAATCTAAACATATGAGAAGTATTCATGTTAATAACTCTAAGTTTGATCATGAAGATCAAGTATTATTCCAAGATGACATTCCAAAATAACTTCTAATAGGTACCATCCTAAGTCTACTCATTGTAAATTAAAGTCAAACATAAACAATTACATTTATGGCCTAAAACTCAAACCAAGGTAATAAGTATATAACTAAAGAGATAAAATAGTGTAGGGTAGTCACAACCCAAATTATATACGTTAATATAACACTATAAAAACCACTGAAATAATAGACCTTTTAAAACACACCAATCTTTAAGCTAAAAACTAGGTGCAAAAGTACCCTTAGAACTAATTTAAAAGAAGTGGATATTTTTTTATAAGCATGAGAACCTATTCTATAAGATAGAAATATTGTGTTTAAGATATAAAAATATTTTATTGTGAATGAAACAACTTTTTTGTCTATTATTCAAAAGTGACTTTATCTACTTAGAAAATTTACCTTACAAAATTTTACACTACAAAATTCTATGTAAACCAACTTTAGAATCACCTTGCTAAAAATAGATCTTATGGTAAAATCTATTTTATTATCACACTGACAATTTTAAGATATTATAATTTGATTGGAACTTTTGGTTTTGATAAGTTCCATTTCTATATATTTTAATTATGTCAATTCCAAATTGACTTTGGGAATAATAATGAGATAACTAGGATTTTCCCCTATAATTATCTCATGGGAATTGGTCTAAAATGATGATTTATGATGAACATAAAAATTATATGATTACTAATTCCATATTTCATATCTTAAAATAATCATGTCCACGTTTAAAATTTTAGAAATTTTAAGTCTAAATATTTATTTTATGTTAGATCTAGAATGACTTTGGAGGCGATAAAAGTACTTAAAATTTTGATCCTATAAATGCCATCTAGAATTGAAAAAAATATATATCTTCGAACATGGTTACAAATTTTATAAATATTATTCACATATTCCACAACATTATAAAATTAGTTACAAGTTGTAGCTTTGACCGAATCCTAGTTTAAGTATTTATTTTCTTCTGATTCCAAATGGGTTCTACCTATGTTGGGAAGACATTAGAGTGACTTGTTTGATTCACTTTTTATAAATTTTTTCTTTAGAATTTATCTATTCATTGTTAAAAACAAAAACCATTTTGCAAGACTGGATTGAATGCTAAAGGGTTAATCAATTATTTTCATGTTTTGAAGAGTTAAATTATAAAAAGACTTAATATATGAGGGCCAAGTGCAAATTTATTTATTGAAGTAATTCAAAAAAAAACATAAGGTCACCACTTGACTTAAGTGGTGGTGGGTCAGATTCCCACCCTTGGATGGGGTGAATCACTACCACTTCATCTAGGGTTCAAATTTTTTCCTTAATTTTCTTTATAGACATGATAGAAAGTCAACACAAAATATTTTATCCTCATTTCTCTCCTTGTCATTTTATAGGTTTGGTGGAGGGTTGGAAAATCACATATCTATATATATGGGCTATTTATGCTCAACTCAGCCTCATTGATCTTCATTCCCAAACATTCTCTACTAGAAGGGGGAAAGAGAGGGTCAAACCCTCATCAAACCCATAGAAGGGGGAAAGAGAGGGTCAAACCCTCCTAAACTATCCCACATAGATATGGAGATGAAGAAAGGAGAGATAATTTTCCCCCATGGGATTCCCCCCTAAATTGGAACAAGTTTGGAAACATTGTATAGTGATGATGAGCCCTTCCCCTTTAGATATATCCCTATATATTTGTGGGGGGTACCATATCTATATCTATAGGAAAAACTCAAGGAGAGAGGCACAAGGATATTAGGTTTTAAATTTTTATTTTATTTTATTTTATTTGAGAGATACATATATACAAAGTATATAATAAAATTATATTATATATATATTAAAAACCTAATTAAAAAAATATTATTTATACATATATATTTATTTCACTTGCATACTAGTGATTTTATTTTAAATATATATATTTTGTTTATTTATTTATTTTTTATTTATATATGTATTTTTAATTATCTATTTATTTATTTTATTTAAAAAATATGTAGGCTTAACCTACCCATGGCTATGTAGGCCATCAACTGTAGCCATAGGCCAATGGCTGGCCTACGAATTGCATTACCCAAGAGAGGGGAGTGTGGGGGCCGATTGACTATCTTGAACCTTTCCCATTTTCATCAATGGAAGGGAGTTGGGGCTAGCTTATCCCCCTCTCCCCCATCCCCCACCCCCGCCCCCCCAACACACACACAAACTATTTGAAAGTGCAAAATAAAATTCACTATTAAAATTTTAGTTTATTTATTTTTATCTATTTCTATTACCCATTATTTAATGTATTAAATATATATAACATAAAAATTATACAAATCAAATTGTATGATACAAACTTAAAAATAGAAAAAATTCCTTATTATTTTTATTTATTTATTTCAATTAAGAGAGAGGCATTAAAAGTGTAAGGGGAATCACATTTTCATTTTCCTTATTCACGTTTTAGATAAATAATTTACACTTAAATTTTGATATACAATATTTATAGTCAAGATATTTTCAATTTTAAGATAAAAATTAAGAGAGAGTGGACAATGAAGGAAAGAAATCCATTATTTCCAATCATTTAACATACAAACTCAAATGAATGATTCCCATTTGCAATATTCAATTTCATTTAAAATCCAAGGAAAGGAAGAAATATATTGGTAAAGGTTAAATAAGAGAGGGAAAGAGAGATATATAATTTCTTCCACAAGCATAGTACAACTCAACAATGATCAACCATTTTTAATTATAATACATGTAAAATTCAAGAAGAGAGAGAAATAGTGGAATGTGGAAAAGAGTATTTTTGTCATGCGAAAGAATGTAACCAATTGAACTTTCTTACAATACTTATGAGGGTAAGAGGTATCATTTGTTTTATTCAAATAAATAAATTACACCTTTTCTTTTGTGAAACAAATTAATTTTAAGATATCATTTTTTTAAAAACTAGTTTTTAGGGAAAAGAAGGGAAAAGGTAAGGTGGAGGGAGAGAGAAGGCAGATAAGGAGAGATGAAGTACACAATCACACCCATAATTATTTTTTATCATTATTTGATTATCAAAACTAATTATTCCTTATTCAAAAGATGTGAAAAATAATACTTACCTCATATCTTCCATTTGTCATGTATGCAATAAGCTCCCAAGCTCCATGAATATATCATCCTCCCAACAATCTCTTCCTCTCACCCAAAAAGAGTGAACCCAAAAAATACCAATAATTTTAAATAAAAGAGATTCAAATTCCTCTTCTCAAAACTCATTGAATGAAGAGAGGTTCCTTCCTTACAAGTGTCATATTCATTTCATAAGAGGACCATACTTATCTTACATACTTGGAAAAAAGCCTTACACACCAATAAATTCAATTACATGCCCACATGGGATTCTTACACACAATTAATTATTCTTGTATCACAACTTCAAAAATACTCAATCAAGTGGGTTAAGCCTAACAACTAGGCTAGGACCGTAAGGGTTGTATGTTTTCTAGAAAACCTTTTAGATGGGGCTCATAACCTTTCTAGGAGGCATATGACCCTTTTAAATCTAATTAAAATGTTATGTTTTAAGAAAATAAAAATATATGTTTAAGGTGTATAATTTTTAATTTAGTTAATCATTCTTATATTTATCAATAAACATTAATACATCAACAACAAGGAAGAAAACCACACATTCAAAATTATTCACCACCATGAGTTAGCATGATTTGTGAATCCCTCAATTAGACATGAAAAGGTTTTTTTCATGTGGGGTATTAAAATTAAGGAAATGATACTTGGAATCCTATGTGTCACTATGTCTCAATTTGGCATATAGATTCTTGAGGCAGTGAAGTATTATGCACATTTTTAGCTATAGAAAATTTGAGGATTGTGTATCTTAAAATAGGAAGGAGAGAGATGATTATTAATTAAGTTGCTCAGTTGCTTGTAAGGCACTATCGACTATTTTGGATCATATATTACATGTACTATTTAATATTTTTTAGTTTAATAATAGGATCTTAAAGTGAAGAAACCCTATTCTCATATATGATTAAAAGTCAGCTTAGAAAGCAAGCTTTATCATCTGATTTTATTAAGGATTTTAAAGTAAAAGTGGAAGAATAATATGTATGAAGTTTGTATTACTGAATATTTCAACTATATTTTCTTCTTTACTAGGTTTTCAAGTTAGATTGCATCTTGTTTGGGATGCTAGTTAGTCTTCTAACTTTGGCAAAAATATCAAAAGTACCATGTATTACAACTTGACTTGTGGCATTATTGTGTCTATGTTTTAACCTTTTAGGGGTTAACTATGTAAATCTTATGTTTGATTAAAGGGGTGATTAGTCTAAATTAGTGAAATAATATGAAATAAATAACCACTGATTTTTTACAAATTTTGACTTTCTAAAAAAAGTAATAAATGTGTGTAAATAAAAAATTATCTAGAAAACACCTAATACAAAAGATCTAAGTGATGATAATTGAGATACAAATAGGTTTAAGTGTCATCAAATAGATCCTTGTGTTATATCCTCTCTTGGATAGTAGCACTATGTGGCTTTAGTGTCTTGAAAATGGTGTTAGTGTCCTCTATGTAGGACTATTCCTAAATTTAGGGTGCACCTATGCCTATGTTTTTGGGTTCTATTCCTACATGTACAAAGTCTAAAATTCTATATTATGCCTATAATAGCTTATTTATGATTCAAAATCTAACCCTCCTTTTAAGCAAGGCATGAGATGAAAATGTGTGTTTGTTAGTAGGATAGGTTGGACATCTTCAACACCCTACTATGAACATAGTTGCCTACATAGCAATACTCTAAGGAGGGATCAAGCTCGATGTAGTTCTCCTCACCTAAGTTTTTGTGCAAGTGCAAGTGATGATATAATGATAATGGTATTAAAATCATTGAGTGTTCTTGAGATTATAAATTTATAAATTCTTGGCTTAGGGAAGTTATAAATGGTAGTATGCAAAAGTAGGGTAGAATAGGGATTAATAACCTTGGTTTTGATTAACTTGTTTCATGTTTGAATAGGTCTTTTTGAATCTATTTTACATCTAGTGGATAGAGGTATAAAATACATGTATTTATAGTGTTATGTATCTTATGTAGATAATAAAATATGATTAGACTAACCTTAAGAGGGTTTTACTTTTGAAAATATATCTATTTGGGAAAGTTAGTGTAAGGGAAATTAGTGCCATTTTGGGGACACTATCACCACATGGATCTAGTGTCCTTAATGTGGATCTAGTGTCTATCTAGTAGGATACTAGGCATAAAGGCTAGGATCTAGGAATGAAGGTCTAAGATTGTGTTTTAGCTAACTAGGGACACTCATGGTCTACACAAATGATGGAAAAGTGTGATGAAAAGATCTAGGCTAGGTCTAGGGATAAACAAGGAATATAGTGTCTCAAGGATCACTATTAGAACTCAAATACCACTTTTAGGTGATTACATTTACCACCCATTTATGATATAAATGTATCAAAGTGAAATGACTAGTATAAGTGAAAAAGAAGCATACCTAGACTTACCTAGGAAGTGAAACCTTCGTAACTAAGTTTGAGTATGTGAAGCTGGATTTGTGTATGTGAAGCATGATAAAAAACATGACTTGTGATGAAACATGCATAAATAAATTTTTACTTAAGAGATATCAAAAGCAAGATACTATGCTAAATAAATAATTAAATGAGTAAAACGTGAGTAAAGAGATGGGAAAGAGGAAAGGAATGAATGCACCTCGTATGGTACATGAACCAATACATGAACTCGATGGCAGCCTATGTGTGTGCATGTATATAGTGATCAAATCATTAAATATCTTAGACTAAGATGATATATTAATCAATCCTCATGTGTGGGTGAATTAATAACTCAATCCAATTTTGACTCCATCATTTCCCACCCCTACTTGGTGAATCATAACTTGTGAATAGCTTGGATCAAACTCAAATTTTGTCTAACCCTCTCATGTGGGTGGATCAATAACTCAAATAGGATATGGATCCAATATTTCCCACCCTTGTGTAGTAGATACATCTAAAATTGAACTACACAAAGTGATGCAAATATTTAACTAATTATATCTAACTATGCATGTGAACTCCACAACCACTCAAGTACATTAGGCAACTATGGGCCACTAAAAAATACCAACCATTATAGATGGAGTAAGGCATTAAACTGGTGACAACCTAGAATATGATGTTAAGTGTATAAAATGACATGGAGTTTTCCATTCCATCTGATCAACCTATGTGTAACTTAGCATATGAAAACAATGTGTCACACACATGCCCCCAATATGATATATGAGTATACTGATTCTTGACTAAGTTGTAATAACTATATCTAGTTATTTGAACTAAATATGTGAATGATAATTCCATGTATGATGCCCTAAATCTAATCAACTGATATGAATCTAAGCTAAACTAGTGTGAATATGAGCAAAATCTGAGCATAAATATCTATATCTATGTAAACTAAATATGTGAATGATAATTCCATGTATGATGCCCTAAATCTAATCAACTAATATGAATCTAAGCTAAACTAGTGTGAATATGAGCAAAATCTGAGCATAACTATCTAGGTATATCTATGCAAACTTGTACTGTACATTATTGTACCATTCTAGCTAATCTACACTACCTTAAAACTAGGGATACTAGATAGTAACACCATGTCTTGGATAGTAGCACCATGTGGTGCTAGTGTCCATATCTGGGCACTAATGTCTGTCTGGCTTAAAATCTGAGTCACTACACTAATTTCTAATTCCATATTTTTTCCTATGTTTTTCTTGTGTCTATTTTTTTGAAACTGAACATGTGTGCTAAAAATGTTCTATGAATTAAATGTAGGATCCTAATATCTATGAAGAACCCTTATTAATTCCCCCTCTTTTGAGGGTATATGTTGAATCTATGTAAGAAATATCCTCAAAATAAATAGATGTTCAAAATGTGTTAACCATAACATATAAGATAACCTCATGAAAATCTAATATAATTTTCAAACATAACATAAGAAAGATAATTTGAGCTTAAGTATGTAATGTAATGTGAATTTTGTGTCTAACATTTCACAAGGGTGTTAATATAGATGTGATAAATGTGTATACCATAAAATATGAGTATCTACCTATGGGGACAAGGCATGATGTCCATCACAGAACCCAAGTAGGAAGGGTGAATGCATGAGGTCCCTCATGGAATTGAGAATTGGTATGTGTAAAAATCAAATACAAGTGTATTTTCCATGATGCATACAAGAAATCATACATATAAAACACATGAGGCACAAAAATTAGGCCAAGGGGTCACAATACAATGGACATGGGCACATGTCACTAAATATAAGAAAATAAGGCATACAAGGATATGTTCAAATGCCCACATACACAAACAACAAGCAATTTATATTAGATCCACATAAAAGGACATGTTTAAATATATGCATACATAATCAAGAAATTGCATACAAGGGATATGGACACATATCCAAGGCATACATGAATATAAGTTGCATGGAGCCAAAGAATAATTGCATATAACTATGAAAGCTATAGAGAAAAACATGCATGAATGTTGTGCAAATCTATGTAAGAGATAGAATGTACATATGATGAGTCTAAACTAGTGATAGTTAGGAATTTTTTTGAGTATGAGTAGTAATGATCAATATAAATATATAACAATGTTTAAAATGGAATATATAGAATTTAAGGATAAAACGTGGTAATATAAATTATGTATGAGTTCCCCCAAGTGGGTGGATGTATCAGATGAATAATCCTAAATTAGTCTTTATGCTCCTAGTGTGTAGATGATAAAAGTCCTGGATTAATGTAGTGGACATAAGTCATGTAAGAAATATACAAGCACTTGATAAGAATAAGTGAAACATGTATGTATGATAAAACTGACTATACTAAGATAGCTAACATATGTAGTGTCTGGAAAGTATAATAAGTGTAAACATATCAATGCATACAATCTATAAATTTTGTGTTTTATGAGTAATATTTGAATATTTTTATGTTTTGGCATGCTATATTATTTTTGTATTTTGTGGATATAAGATATGTACAAGCAAATGAAAATAAACTATGTACAAGGAGAAAGAGAGAATAAATTATGTACAAGGGGGTAAGAACCATACTAATCGATGAGTCTTATAGGAGACTCACTATGGTCATGTGTACTATGTAAAAGGGTAACTATGATCCCATAATCTATTGTAGTGAGAAATGTGTGTCTATATCTACATGTTTAGTGGTGTTATGAATTTATGGTACTGATAATGATGCCCTATGAATTTTAGTGGTCTTAGGAACCCATCTGGTAAAAGAAGATATAGGTGACATAGGTGCCTTATGCTAAGAACCTCAAAAAACCAATAATAGTGATCATTGCATAGATTGAGTGGATGAAGGTCTTATAGAATTTGTGACATATCTTTGATGTAGTGATCTCTCTGATAATAGTCTCCATGGGAGAGTATGAATACATGTTGATATCATATGAGTAGACCTTGACTACATTAGTGGCTCTACTAAACTTTATGATGTATGTATAGGAAATGTAATCTTAGCTATAATTGATAACTATGCAATATCTGGTAATAGTGTTAAAACTATAATTAGTGACTATGTTGTAATTACCTATAGGATGGGTAGACAATACTCATATGGGATACCCTCATCTTTGACCACCTAATCTATGTGTATTTATTTCATACATCTATGCACTATAGATGGGATGGATTAAAGTTGTCATAACCATGGCCTACCTAATAACATATCAAATACGTCTACAATAGGTACTAGTAGGAACTAAGTGGCTATATGTGTTCATTCAACCTATAATGGAAGCATAATATCCCTAATAGAGATATGAACATGACCACTAAAACCAAAAATGAATATATCTATTTATAATATATATTTCTATAATTACCTCAAATGCTAAAAAAGTGTCATATTACACATGCTAATGCTTAACCCATTGTCAACCATAACACTCTGGATAGGATGATGATCTATGTATGCTCATATAAAAAGTGCGTGTAAATATATATCATCATCAACAATTTAATGATTTGAGAATATGATGTGTGGTCCAGGTGGAAGTGTAGTATGATACATGTCAATAATCTTGTGTAATGGGTGTTCCTCTATAATAGTATGGTATGAAACTGGTGGTGGATATACACTATATGTGTAGTGAACACCTAGTGTGTTCTTTGCATCATTTTTTTTGTTCTTTGGAAATGGATCTAAGAATTCATTTAATGCCTTATCTTCCATTAGCTATGTTTTTGGTGTCTATGTGGGTGTGCCCATATCAATAATGTTAGCCTCGATCAAATCTTGTATCTTATGATTTAGGCTTATACATCTATTTTTTGTATGTCTTGGTGCCCTATGATACTCGTATAATGCATTAACATCATAGTTATTAGGAATAATCCATGTCATATCAACCTATTTAATGGGAGGGTGTAATGAAATTACTTCAACAATAAAGTAGAATAACAGAAATAGATCCAAATATGACTGATATATCAAAATATATGATAATAGATAAGCCACTTTGAGGGGACAACCTTCACAATATTCAATAAGATAAGAATTCACAATATGATGATAAACCATTACCCACTACCTCCTAATATAGTCTATCTAGGCCATGGTTACTCCATAGGCTGACCTACTAACCAAATGAATGCATAGAGAAATGTGATATAACATCAAAGAGGGATAAGTAAGCCACAAGTTGGCTATTTCTATACTAATACATGCAATAGGTTAGGGGTGTAACATGCCCTTCCCCTTCAAACCCATGTTGTCCTCAATGTTGAACAACTCTAGATGTTATTGCATAAAATATTCACCTTCCCAAGTTACATCTTCACTACTTAGGTTCCCTAATATCTCTAGTTATTAACCTCTTAATACATGTTTGGAGGATCTTCTCTAGTTTGAAAATGACTCATCCTTCTTCATCTAGTTCTGGGAGCTCTATCTAGGCTGAAACTTTCTATCAAATGACCTTCTTCAAATAGGAAACATGAAATACTAAGTGTATGCGAGATGAATGAGGTAACTTGAGCTTGTAAGCCACACTTCCAATTTTTTTCAGAACCTGATAAGGGCCATAATACTTAGGAGCTATTTTGTTGTCCTTTTTCTATTATTTCAAGGACATCTACTTATAAGGTTTCAAATTTACAAATACCTAGTCACCCACCTCAAAATTTCACTCACTATGGTGTTGATCTGCTTGTTACTTCATCCTATTTTGTGCCAAGGCCAAATTCTCCCACAAACTAGCCAAAACCTCTTATTGATGTTGAATGTGCTCCTCCACATCTTGAACCTTGGTTTGCACCTTTAATGAAGAAGTGATGGAAGGTGGATGGTAACCATATAGCAATAGAAATGGAGACATTTTAGAAGAGGTATGGAAAGATGTGTTATACCACCATTATGCAAGTGGTAGCCATTTAACCCATCATTCTTGTTTATTTGATACAAAACAATGGATATACCCCTCTAAACATTTTTTAACCACTTCTATTTGTTCATTAGATTGGGGGTGGTAAGATGAGCTATGAGATAGCTAAGTACCCAAATAAGAAAATAGTTCAATCCAGAAATTACTAATGAAAATAGGATCATGATCACTTACAATTATTTTTGGAGTTCCATGTAATTTTAGAATTGCCTCTAAAAAAATAGTTATTACTTTACTTGCTAAAAATGGGTATGAGAGAGCAAAAAAATGGGCATATTTTATTAGACTATCCACAATGACCAAGATAACATTCTTACCTTCAAAACTAGGCAACCTTGTGATGAAATCCATGGAAACCTCCTCCCACCTTTGACTAGGAATTGCTAACAGTTATAACAGACCTAGGACCTTAACTATCTCACCTTTATTTTGTTGGCATATCAATAATTTTACCACAAAATTTTGTCCATCTCCCTTGAGTCCTTCCCAAAATAATTCATTCTTAATTCTATGATAAGTTTTCAAAAACCCTGAGTATCCCCCGATTGGAGATGCATGCAACTCTGTAAAAATCTTATGCTTAAGCTCTAAATCTTTTCACAAGTATAACCTACCTTTATACCATAGGACATTACCTTTCCATTCAAAATTTTTAGAGGCTAAAGTACCTTTTTGGAGATTATGAATTAGAACTTGTGTATCCTTGTCTTGCTCCCATTCTAACTTGGCTTCATCCACCCAATATGCTTGTAACATGGACATTGCACAAAGTAATGCTTTTATGGATGTATCCCATCTGGATAGTGCATATACTACTACATTATATTTACCCTTCTTTTAGATGATTTAAAAATCATAACCCAACATTTCAGCTACCCACTTTTGTGGTTCCTTAGATGATAATCTTTGCTCTAAAAAGTATTTGAGACTATCATGATCTATTTTCACCTTAAAGTGTCTACCCATCAGATAGGGCCTCCATTGTTTAACTACATGAAGAATAGCCATCATTTATTTCTTATATATAGGTTTTTGTAGATTATTACCTTTGAATTGATGATTCTCAAATGCAATGGGTCTTCCTTCCTGCATTAGTACTGCTCCCAATCCAGATCTAGAAGTATCACATTCAACAGTGAATGTCTTTGAGAAGTTTGGAGTAGCCAAAACTAGAGTGGTGCACATAGCTAATTTTAGTTTCTCAAATAATTTAGTGGTGGCATCATTCCAATGGAAGGTATCCTTCTTTATCAATGTAGTGATTAGAACTGTTATGCTATTATAACCTTTCACAAATCTTTGGTAGTAATCTGTTAGTCCTAGGAACCCTCAAAGGTTTTTGAGAGTTTTTGGCATGGGCCATTCCATCATAGCTTTGATATTTTGGGGATAAAATTTGACACCTTCATGGGAAACAATGTGACCTAGGTAATCTACCTCCTATACTCCAAAGGCACATTTGGATGGCTTCACATAAAGCTGATACTTCCCATGTTTGACTATAAATTATTGTGTCATCAAAGAAAACTAGCACAAACTTCCTTAAAAAAGGCTTAAACATAGTGTTCATCAAGCTCTGAAAATTAGATGGTGCATTTGTAAGACCAAAGGGCATTACCAAAAACTCATAATGGCCTCATGTGTTATAAAATAAATTTTATGAACATCTTCATCCTTGATTCTAATTTGATGGTACCCCAAGCGAAGATCCAATTTTGTGAAATAATTATCACCATGTAACTCATCAAGTAAATCATCAATTACTAAAATAGGAAAATTATCTTTGATGGTGTACTTGTTGAGTTCCCTATAATATGGGTACATCCTCCATGTGTCATCCTTCTTCTGCACCATGACCACTAGTAATGAATATGCACTTTGGCTATGTTTGATGATCCCTACTGCCAGCATCTCATGGACCATATTTTTTATTTCACTCTTCTATGCATATGGATATCTATATGATCTGATATTTGGTGGTTGACTCCCTAGAAGTAGTTGAATGGCATGATCATGTTCTCTTTTTGGTGGTAGTCCTTTTGGCATGGTCCCAAAAATATATGGGTGGTAATCAAGAATCATTTGTAGATCAGGTTGTGATGCCTATGTGGGTTGAAATTATATGGAATATAATCATGTAATAATTCCCTTTAACCCCTTTTTTATCATCTTTTTCATCTGATGTGAACTAATCAATTGTGGATATTTTGCTTGTAATCCATGTAGATTAATTTTCCTACCTTTAGAATGAAAGCACATAAATAGTTCCTAGAAATTCATCTCAATGGTACCCAAGGTTGTGAGCCATTGGACTCCCAAAACAATGTCTATGCTACCCATGGGAATAGAAATCATAAGATAATCGAGGTTGTACTCACCGATAATAAGCTTAATACTATGGAATTTACTTGAATAATTAATTATGCCACCATCTAAATCATGACCTAAAATTTTGGTGCTGGGTAGATGAAACAGTTCAATCAAGTGGCCAACTTATGGCTGATGAAGTTATGTGTGCTCCCTGAATCAATCAACACTGTCACCTATTTCTTGAGAAAACCCACCACCTTAAGAGTTTGCAGAGTGTTAATACCTATAAGTGCATGACAAGATATTCTAGGTTGGGAATCTTTAGGTACCTCCTCTATCTCTTCCTCATCATCATTAGAGGCATCATCTTCTTCATCATCTTCATTATATCCCTCAATGTAGAATAACTTCTTCTCATCACATCTATGTACTTTGCTCCACTTACTGTCACAACTAAAACATAATCCTTTTACACGCATCTCTTTGATTTGTTGAGGGGTCTATCTGGTAGGTGGAAGAAATGTTAGTGTCGATATGCTACAATATTTGAAGTGAGTGAATGGCTACTTCTTGTTGGCTATGAATTTTTCCTCAAATCTATGTGCCATGATAATAAAATCAAGCATCTTAAGTGGATTAAACATGCGTACCTCACGTTGAATATGGTCCTTGAGTCCACCTAGAAATAGGTCATTCAAGTTCTCAAAAATTATCTCCACATGTAAGGATAGGTTATAAAAATGATGAATATAATCCTTGATGGAGATATTCTATCTCAATTTTTCCAGTTGGCTAAATTAATTCTCTGTCACACTATTGCCATAGTGTAATTGTATCTCCTCTATAAAAACTAACCAGGTGACACTAAGAGTGATCTTTTTTTTTTGAACACACAACCATCAATACCAAATAAATTGATCAGGTTCAAGATACAAGGATGCCATGGTAACATTCTGTCCACCTGGGACCTAATGTAGATCAAAAAAATTCTCCATTTGGTTGATCCAATTGAGTGGATCTTTTCCATCAAATTTGTGCATATCCACCTTTGGTAATAGGTTCCTCTATGGCAATGTAGTTAGATTTGAAGTAGACTAGTTGGGAGAACCACCCTAGTGGGGTTGTGAAATAGTGATAGCTAGATGATTTGATTGATTATTTTTAAAATTCATCATGATATCTACCAAACTATCTTGTATGGATTTCATATTAGGTTATATGCCTTGCACCTCACTTTGAATGCCTTGCACAATATAGTCAAGATAGCTCACTTTATGATCTATGTCAGAGAACCCTGGTACAAAGGATCTAGTAGATCCCCCTTCTGACTCCATCTCTTCCTTGTTAGGATTTTTACCTAGAGTTTCAACACCCTTTCCTCGGCCTTGATTTTGTGGACCTGCCATAAAAGGGCTTTACAATATCGACCCTGATTGACACTTTTGACCCAACTTTGACCAAGTGATTTTGGACTTATGTCAAACCTAAATAAACACATATAAATAACATAACATATCCAAATTTTTATAAGCTTTCCAAAAATGTAAATAACTCAAAAAAATTCTTTGAATTTTTCACTATAGAGCAATTTTATTAAAAACCCTAAAATGGTGATAAATTTTGTAAAATAGGTCCAAATGATATGAAATTTTAATGGAAGATTAATTTAATGATTTCTAATATATATTAAAAAACTTGAAGATAAATTTGTAACCAATTTTTAGATATATCCAAATTTTAAAAATCAGGGTTTCACCCATAAGATTGCCCAAATCATAGCTCTGATACCACTTGTAATGAAATTAATTCAATAATAAAGTAGAATAGCATAAATAGATCCAAATATGATTTAAATATATCAAAATATATGATAATAGAAAAGCCACTTTGAGGGGGCAACCTCCACAAGCTTTAATAAGAGCAAAATTCACAATATGATGATAAACCATTACCCACTACCTCCTATATATAGTCTATCTAGGCCATGGTTACTCCATAGGCTGACCTACTAACCAAATGAATGCATAGATAAATGTGATATAGCATCAAAGAGGGATAATTAATCCACAAGTTGGATATTACTATCCTAATACATGCGATAGGTTAGGGGCGTAGCAGAGGGAGAGATATCACATTACATTCTAAGAGATTATGTTAAAATATTGTTGGTGAATTTGTAAGGCTAGTGAAGATTCAATGCCAAGGAGTAGATAAAACCAATCTAAGAGATGGATCAAAAGCTACATTGACTATGGCCTTTTGATCACTCTTATTCTCGATGTCCCTTACCTTGTATGGATTCTTATTTGAACTCTTAATATTTTATTATGATCTATTGGTATAATTGACTTTGCCCATTGATAGAATCTTAACCTCTCTTTATTTTACTCTGTAGAATAAATTTATGAATGTAGGAAACTTCTTGAACAATATAGCTTTGTATAATGATGGTAAAAGACTTTGTTTAAAGATGTTTTAAGTTCTTTATCTGACATGGGGATAGTTAATTTGGCTAATATAATCTTGTATCATAAGCCATATTTGGTGATAGGCTCATTTGACTTTTGTTTCAACTATGTTACTTGGGCATATGATATATTTTCACTGATGTTGATGGAGAAGTGTGCTAAAAATATGTCAACCAAATGATTTAATGTTGTGATAGATTAAGTTAATTCATAAAACTATTGTAGGGCATTATCCTTTAAATTATGTGTAAATAACTTTGTGAGAATCCAATCATTAGACATGTAGTCCAAACATGCTACATGAAAAGATTTGAGATGGTGCTCTGGGTCACCCTTACCATCATATAATGTAATCTTAGGTGCCATGAAACTAGATGGCAAGGGAGTTGTCATTATGTGATGTACCAAAGGTGTATGTAAGAGAATATTATAATCCAAGGCATGTGATGGCCTAGTGGCTCCCTTCTCAATATGTAACACCTTATCCTTTAGAGTATGAATCTTGTGCATAAGGGATTGTACATCTGGAGTGGAGGAACTAGCCACAAGAGGTGTAGTTATCATTGAAGGTTATTAAATTATAACTTTAGGTTGTGGTACATGAGTTGGCCCCACTATAGGGCCCCAATATTGATCATTTTTTGTTTTATTATTGATTTCCAATAAGTATTATAGGATTTGTGCATGATCAAGGGGTTGTTCCTAAATTCTATATTGGGTTCCAATATTAGTAAGTATTAGATCCATGCTAGCATGAAAAACATTTAGGCATGAGGCAATCACTTGGCATGATGATTGCTATTTTGGAATCTTGATACCATTTGGATGATCCAAAACTTATAAGTTATGGTTGATAAATATTTCAAGAACATAGAAATAACACGGTAACAATGAATTCTCTAAGAAGATATGTAGTATTACTCAAGATCACAATACAATTATATTCTTATCTCTGGGAAGAGATGTCTATCTTCACATTTTGGGTTCCCTCTTCATTTATACACATTTTGAAGGCATGGAGAGGATTTTTAAGGTCACCAATCTCAAGGGAGATTAAGTGGTTTGACTTCCAATATTTAAAACAATATAAAATTTGAGGAATTACTAATTTTAGAAACTTACTATTTTTAGACTACACTACTAAAATTAAAAATTTGGGAACTTACATTGGGTTTTCAAGGGTCAAAATTTATAGAGAAAATATTTATGCCATCTCATGATTTTCTCCTAATTCTTATCTTTCCAACAGTTCAAATGGTGAGTCAATTGGAGCTACAGTGCAAAAGCTATGGCCCCAGAAGTTCTGTCATCAATTGGGGTGGAACTGTCACCCAAATTATCATCTGAATTATTGCCTAGATCATTCCTCCCTCTTTAAAAATAAATGGCACCCATTGTTTCAATGTTATTGATCAAGTGTGATATTTGTTTCTTGATTTGATTCTCTATGAGCCACTCACCTTGGTGGCTAAGCTGGCCCCTTTTGACCACTCGATAAAGTGGAATAGAGCATCCTCTTGTTGTCTTCATCCAAGTGTCCACAATATGATCCTCTTCCATTGGAGCTAAACTCTATGGATCAAGCTCATCAATGTTTAGTTTTTTTTCTACAATTGAAGTGTCTAATAGAGGTGGATGATATGGTTTGAGAAGCTCCACATTGAATATTGGATGCAGACCAAGGTAGGCTGGTAGGTTCAACTCAAAAGCATTTTCTCCAAATTTTCTGGTGATGGTGTAGGGAACATATTTCAAAGGCCAATTTTTTTTGTGTGGGCCTATAAGTCATTCCTTCTAAAGATACAACCAAACCTTGTCACCCATATCAAAATGGTTTTTAATCTTATGTTTGTCATGGAGTTGCTTATACTTCTGATTCATCTTCTCCAGGATGTCATGAACTTGTTGCTAGATGTGTTTCACTTGTTTAATAAAATTTATTACTTTTGCTACCTCAGATATTCCATGAGGTGTGAATTACATGGTGGAAAATGGAATAGCTATATCAATTGGTTCCATAGGTTGGAACCCAAAACATACTTAGAGTGGACTATGCTTGGCCAAGTTGTGCAGTGCCTGATTATATCCATTTTGTATGAAGAGAAGTCCCTCATCCCATGTGTGTGGATGTTTGGAGTGATACATCTAAATCATGTGAACAATCAAGTGATTTACCACCTCTATCTAACCATTAGTCTATGGATGGAAGGCTGTGGACTTCATCAGCTTGGTATCCATCATCTTCCATAGAGTGGACCAAAAGATGCTTAGGAAATTGTTATATTGATTTGAGACAATGGACTTGGGGAGACCAAATGGATCCATACATGACTAAAATATAGTTGAGTAGTTTCCTCAGTAGATATATTTTTCTTACAAGCAATCATAATAGCCATTTTTAAAAAATGATCAACTACCACAAAAATATAGTCCTTACCATGTTTTAAAGTGGGCAAACCTAAGAGAAAATCCATTAAGATGGATTCCCAAGGCCTGGTTGGTTCTGGCAATGGCATGTACAATCTTTTCTTCTTATTTGTTAGCTTGGCTATTGCACATGGGGTACAAGATTTGAGATATATTTCCACATCCTTTTGCATATGGGGCTAAAAGAAGTGTTTTTGAAGAACTGCCAATGTCTTTTCTATACCAAAGTGTCCAACTGTCTTACTGAAGTGTGCTTCCCATATCATATTTTTTTGCTCTACAGTTGGAACACAGATGTGCCTCATATGATAGAGGACATTATCTTGAAAATATAAATTAGAAACATGTTTACCTTTTTGAATCACTTGATATGTATTAAAAAAGGTAGGATCTGCTTCATATAGAGCACCCCAAGTGGATGTCTCATATCTGCATAGGTCAAGAACTATTGTGAGTGCAATAATTGGTGGGCAGCTCAGACAATCTATATCTATATTTGAGCTCCCATTTTTGTGTTTGATTATCAAGTGGAATTACTAAAGATATGTGGTCCACTTTTGGTGCCTCTCATTTCGTATTTTTATCTGTCTAGATGAATTCCAATGGTCTGTGGTCAGTGTGGATGACCATCTCTTTCCCCAAGATGTAGTGTTTCCATTATTTGTAGGATTACACAATAGCATAGAGCTCCTTATCATATGTTGGATATTTCCTGACTGTATCAGTGAAAGTTTCACTATGATATGCAACAGAATGGCCATGTTTCATGATGACAACTCCCATGGCATACTCAAATGCATCTTTCATCAACTCAAAAGGTTGATGCAAATCTGGCAAGGAAAGAATAGGGGATAAGCAAAGTCTATTCTTTAAATTATCAAATGCCCTTTTTTGTTATTTACCCCACTTAAATGTAGCTTTAGCTCCTCCTTTAGTCACTTGAATTAGTGACCAAGCAACATGTGAAAATCTAAGAACAAACATGTGGTAGAAATTTATAAGACCGAAAAAGCTATGAAGCTCTATGAGAGTCCTTGGTGTGGGCCATTATTGACTAACCCAAATATTTTTTGGATCAACATGGACCCCTTCTTCATTCACAATGTACCCAAGGTACTGAATTGTTATCATCATAAATGTGCATTTATCAAGATTTACATACAACTTGTGCTCCTAAAGAGTTTAAATCACCTTACAAACATGTTACAAATGTTCTTCTCATGTTTTTCTAAAGATGAGTATGTCATCCAAGTAGACAACCATGAATGAGTTGGTGAAGGGTCATAGGATGTCATCCATCATCCTCATGAAGGTTTTATGTGTGTTAGTTAAGCCAAAAGGCATAACCAACCATTCAAAGAGCCCCTCCTTAGATTTGAATGCAGTCTTCTAGACATCAGTGGGATCGAAGGTAATTTGGTGATAACCAGATTTGAGATCGATTTTGGTGAAGAACTTCACACCATGGAAGTGGTCCAGCAAGTTATCAATCTTGGGGAGAGGGTAGAAATTCTTCACATAGATTTTATTCAAGGCTCGATAGTCAATGCAAAGCCTCCATGTTCCATCTTTCTTTAGTGCTAAGACAATTGGGCTACCATAGGGTGAAGAGCTTGGCATGATGTGACCCTTTTGGATCAATTCTTGAATTTATCTTTTTATCTCATTATTCTCTAAAACTGATGTATGATACACAAGACTTTTAGGCAAAGGTGATCCTGGGATCAAATTGATATAATGTTTTACCTAGCAATGCAATGGAACTCCTGTGGGTGACTTGAATAAGTCATCATATTCTCTTGTGATTTGTCCTATCTAATTTTATTGTTGTGTTGGTTGTGTAGTCAAGACTACAACATCAACCTTCTTGGATTTTTGTGGTTTGACCACCATGAGAAAAAATTGCTTTGTCTTCTCCACCAATCTCTTGCATTGTTTTGCACTAATCAAAGAGAAAGATGTGGGAGGTGGTACCTCTGGTACCCTATAGCACCATGTTCCAAGAGTGAGGGTGATTCTTTGGGTTCGTGATTCATAGATGCCATGTTGCTCATACATGAATGAATGATCAAGGAATACATCACAAACATTTAAATTGACCACATGACACAAGACTTCATCTTGGAATGGTTTTATTACATATGAAAGAAGACACTGATGGGTGACACAGAGGCCTCTCCTTGGGCTCAACCATATAATACTATAGGGATTTAAATGAGGATTCATGGATAGATTTAAACTTTTCACAACTTTAGTAGAGATTAAATTTTTTTGACTCCCACTATCAAGAATGAAGTGCAAAGGCTTATCTTTTACCCATAATTTGGAGTGAAATAATCTTTCCTTGTCATCTGGTCTTTCCTCACGGGTCTATGATGAAGCAAAGATGGTGTCAATCTCATCATCTACAATTTCTTCTTCGTTATCTTTGACTGTGGGCTATGTATGAGGTAGAGTAGTATATGGTTGAGTATTGTGACTCAAAAAGCAGTGACTTGATGGCTCGACATTCTTATTTGAAGTGAGTTTTAGTTTTGTGGTAATCACACCATTTTCTAGCCTTCCCCTTCTAGGGTTTATTATTTTGAAACTCCTTTTTCTTCAAATTTTGGCCTCATGTTTGACCTTCCTTGTCACTTTTCCATTTTGAGGGTTAAGCATTCATATTATTTTTGCCATGCTTCTGCTCAATCTTCACTACAAATTTATATGCTTCATTGAGGGTTTCCAAATTGAAGAGTTCCATTTCCCCTGTATGTACCATTGTAGTCCACCACAATATTTGAGAGTCTTATATTTCTCACTTTCTTGGATACCTAATCTTGCAGATAAAGAATGAAAAATGTCTATGTAATCTTGAATAGATTGTTCCTTACCCTGGTGAAGTTATTGCCATTGTATGTATAGATCATCATATACTATGATGGGATAGTATTCTTCTTTTATCACTTCCATGAAATCATCCCAAGTAGCTTCCACATCAAGGTCAATTTGGGAAAATTATTATAGCATCTATAATTTTTGCCATTGGAGGGCTTCATTCACCATTTCCTTGAAAGGATCGGATGTCTCAGTGTCATCCTCCATTTGAAGTCATTTAGAGTGAATAGGTGGAAAGTTTGGAAGCTCTGTTGTTTCCCACCCAAGCTTCTTATAGCTTGACCTCATCCTCAAGATCATACACTCTCAAGACAAACCACTCTGATACCACTGATCTAAAACTTAGAATTTTTGGTTGATAAATATTTCAAGAACATATAAATAACATAGTAACAATGAATTCTCTGAGAAGAGATGTAGTATTATTTAAGATCACAATACAATTATATGTTTATCTCTAGGAAGAGATGTTTATCTTCACATTTTAAAGGCATGGGGAGAATCTGTAAGGTCACCAATCTCGAGGGATATTAAGTGGTTCAACTTCTAAGATTTAAAACAATATAGAATTCGAAGAATTACTATTTTTAGAAACTTATTATTTTTAGATTGCACTACTAAAATTAAAATTTGGGGCACTTCTATTGGATTTTTGGGGGTCAAAATTCATTAATAAAATCTCCATTCCATCTCAATATGTTCTCCTCATTATTATATTTCCAACGGTTCAAACGATAAGTCAATTGGAGTTACAGTGCAAAAGTTATGGCTCCCAGAAGTTCTGTCATCAATTGGGGTGGAACTGTCACCCGAATTATCACCTAAATTGCTTCTCGGATCATTGGAGGATTCAATACATAACTTACACTAGTTGGTAGGTGTCTAACCATTCTTAGAAATACCAAGGCATATTTTAGGTTGGATAGTGCATGGTGACTAGAGTGCTAACGGTACAAGGTAATGGAACTATCAGAATTATCAACAAAGGCTCCAACTCAACACCAACGTGTGCACTCCACCCTGGTAGAGGCATTCCTATAGAGATATAAAAGGAGCTCAAACCAATGAGAATAGATGATGCAAAATTGATGTATCAAAGATCTAGAAAATTGGTTCCATATGTTATGTAATGACTACCCTTAGTATTAGGAATAACGTGGATGCCATTAAGGATCCATTTGTAAATGCCTAGAATCATCTATGAGCCTTTAGGTAGTTGAGTAGCTTGAGCAAAGTATCTAATTTATTTTCAATGTTATGAACTATGTTTTATATTGACTTTGATTAATGAAGAATGGTTGTAGTAAAGCATAGTGTTTTTGATTTGAATGTCTTTTGCATTGATATTAAATGGTGTAATCATTATAATGTTGTAAGTTCCATACATTTATATTAAGAATATTGTTTACAAGCTTCTAGTTCACATTGTTAATAACATACCTACATTAAATGATGACATTATCATATCTTATATAATGACTAAGTATAGATAGATATCATGCCAAAATTCCCTACCCTTGCTAGAGCACGAGCCTAGTATGAGCACTTAAAGTGAGAGTTATCCCTTGACCCTTCAAAGAAAATAAATGATGTTAAGCTTATTAAAACAAAGGATTTCACCCTTAACACTATAGAACCACCCCTAAATATGCTTACACCTACCAATGACTATGCATAGTCCATGATAGGCTTACGCTAAGGAATCCTACTTAAAACCCTCCTTGAATTGACCAAGTCTCATAATTGATGATGTGCACCATGACAAAACTAGCCCAATGTGGAACTTGGTTTGTTCTATGTTGTAATTTAGGTGAGCACATAAGGTGTTAGTGATAAAAATTGCATTAAATCAATTGATCCCTTATTGATTTTAAATGCCCAAGTCCAACTCGAGTAGAGTATAAAAGCCTAAGTCCTCATTCCAAGTCCTATTTTTAAATGATCATTATATGTCAAGTTTCATACTAAATTGGTTAAGTCTTAAATTGCTCTTTACTTAATGTGTATAAAGCCTTAGGGTATTTGGCATTTTTTTTGGGACATTTTGCTTGATGGAAATAAGCCTTCAGGATTTTTGTTCATGCAAAAATTCTAAAGACTTATTTCCATTGAGAAAATTGTCTGAGTAAAATGAAAAGTCCTTATTGATTTCAAACATTTTTCCCACACAAAAAGTTTGAAGGGCTAATTCATTTAGACATTTTATCTGCATAAAAGGCTTAATAAATGTCAATTATTTTAGCAAAATTTTTAAGTCCAAATATTTTAAAAGAAATGTTTGTACAAAAGGCCTAAAGGAATTTTATTGGGCATTTTATCTGTGGTAAAAAGCCTAAAGGAATTCTATCAGACATTTTATCCATAGAAAAAAGTCTAAGATAATTGCATTTATTTAGGAAAAATGCATGGTTCAAATCATTTATGAAAAGTGTAAAGACTGGTTTCTTTAGATAAACTATTTGAAACATTTTATCCAAAATAGTTCTCTTGACAAAGAAAAATTTGAAAGAGCCCATTTATGCTTTAGGAAAATTATTGTAGACAAAATGTTTGGAACAATTGTCCCAATGAAAACAAAAATGTGAAAGACAAAATTGATGTGGGACAAGTGTCCAAGAGAGTTCAATACTTCAAGAAACTTATCTCCAACAAAATGTTTGAAATAATTATCTCGATAAACAAAGGGCTTGGGAGCAGAAGTGTCGAGAGTAAAAAAGGCCTAAAATAATTATTATAGCATAAAAAGCTCATGAAAATGCTATCAAATACTAGATGCCTAAATATAAAAGGCCCAAAAATAGGAATGTTGAAGACAATCTCCAAGGAAATTTTCTTGAATTATATAAGTATCGAGCATGTTCCTATCAATCGATAATTCATACTTGATCCATATAAGTCCCAATCAATGTTGCAAGATGGATGGAGGATTATTCAACATAGATCAAGGCAAATATATAAAATGATATATCATTTCCATATGGAGGGAAACATAAATACTCAACCCTACTAATAAGACATACCACATTGTAGGCAAAAATGACAAGGATCATATAGACAATAGCCACATCACGATCAGACTACCACATGGGAGTACATACTTAGGAATAAAGTAATGTAATGTTTGTGAAATGAGTAGCTATAAATAAAAGATATAAATGAGCATAGTGACATGGCGATGCCACATAGGCATGTACGTCATATTCATGGACCCTGTATAAGGCAGTTAGTGGTGTTTTCACCACTGATGACAGCTTGACAATTTAAAAATTACAAATTTGTGAGAGGGTCCCAGATTTACCCAAATAGGTCAAAAGTTAAAAATATTTCATTTATGCATTAAAAAATGAAAGGTGAAAAATGAAAAATATGAAAAGGCAAGTTGGAGCAAAAAGGGTAAAAATTTGAAAATGACCTAAGTCTCTTGCATTTTTTCATTATTGTGCTTGTCCAAGTTCCTCTATGAGAGAAATTATAGGCTCACAAATCCATTGTGGGACACTCAAAATAATATCATTCAAATAGACATGGATCCAGAATATTCTTAGGAAATCATTACAAGATCAGGTTGTTCCATGGCATGCAAAGAGGAAAAGGTAGTTGTCCAAGAAGTTCTAACTATGTATGAAAGTAATCAATTAACAAGAGAGCATCTCTAAATGGTTACACATGAGGAATTTTTTTTTATCTCATCAAATAAGTTTTCTCCCTCCAGATCATGGTTAAGATCATCTTGAGGTAGTTTCATATGATGAGAAATGGTCTACTCAGCCTCCATCATGATTTTCCACCTTCCAGCTCATGTTCACTTGCAATTCTAGTCAAGAAATCAAATAGTCTATTGTAAAATCTTCATCATTCCCTATAGAGTTATTTAGAGCCATGATTTTCATACAAATGGATTCAGATTTTAGGTGTGGCAAGGGAATAGTTTCTAGATGGAAACATCTTAATAGATTTGAAGGGCTGCCTTGTAATCTTAAAATTTATGACTTGCAGTCCTAGGATTAGAATGCATAAATAAGGGATTCTTCTCTATTCAAGGTTGTTGGTTGTTGGTTTTTGTATTTGGTCATTATTTTTTGGTAGTTATTCTTACTTAGTATAGGCTCTTCCACATTTTGGGACCACTCCTATGTGTATTTTATCTCTCTTACTAAGGTGGTTATAGTTATACAACCATTAACAAGATCTAAGAGCATGTTTATATGTCTGCCCTACTATTTGATAAAATTGACCATGCTTGTCTCCATGGTAGAACTCTAAAACACTGAAGTGTGTAATATTTTCTTGCAAAGTTAATGAAAATGCTTGTGGTTCTCTACTAATTTTTATTCATGAAGTGTAGTAATATATTTTGTAAATATTCTTGCATGGACATTTGGGTTTATGCTCATCACTAGTTGTCATATTGAGCTTATATTTAGAGTATAAACCCTTGCTACATCATTTTAGGATATGTTGTTGAATAGCTTGTTAAGGCACCCTAGGTTTATGAATTTGATAGGAAAAAAACATCTAAGATTCTAGTTTCAGTGTATGTTTTAGGATTTCAAGGATCATTTGGGTATTTGAATTTCATTGTCACCAATAAGTACAAATTACTCTTGGTATTTCAATTAGCTTACATTTAATTTGTTTGCATCTTTACAATGAGTGATGTCATGAATGTGGAATGAATCCCTGCTGATTGAAAGCTACCATCACACTACCCTCCCCTTTTATATAATCATCTAACTCATCTTAATATATCCTACCCTATAAATAACACAGACTTTGCATACTATAAGTGTTATTTTCTTGATAGATGCATAAAATCTTACCTATATAATAAATGTCTATGTTTTGTTCTTTAAATCCTAGCATTGTAATCTTTTATTTACCCTCCTGTGTGATTGAAAAACTCTTTCAAATGATGGTTGTAATCACTTTGATATATATATTTAGTATCTTGTGTTATCACTTGTATTTTAATGCCTTAAGGAGATTCCTATCTCTCCTCATCCATGTGTCACAATGAAAACATCTCTCTTGTTATGGGTAACAATTTGATGAGATGAATCTCTAGAAGGGCTAGTTCCCGTAATGTACTCTTTGAAGTACTTTATTACCTATCAACTTTGGATGAAAAGGGTTAATAAAATAACTAAGAAAGATAAAAAATGGTGATGCACCAATATTTTATTTCCTTCTATTGACTAAAATTATACTACTTAGAGCAAAACAAAGCTTCTTTTACACAAAACTCAAAACACAAGAAAGATTCTTACATCAGTGTTTCATAAGCTAGGTTCAAGAAGGTATATTGATACTTAGGAGGGAAATTTATTATTCTTTGAGAGAATATATTCATTAACCACTTATACACTTAGAAAATAGCACCGACAAATACTTATAATAACTACTCTACACACTTGGTGAATAATCATGGTTAACATGCTAGAAAAGATCATCTTCTACTAAAAAAGACAATATTGAAACAAGATTCAATTTTAAATAATTATAAAAAATCAATTTTTTATTTATTAAATATTCATTCAAGTATAAATTTGGCTAGGGTTTCACCATTAACCAATAGAGGCCGCTAAAAAGAGCCAAAAGAGTCAATATTTATAGCCTTTGAGAGAAGAATAAGATAAGGGAAGTCCAAAATTCCATTAGAAACTTGTAATTATAATAAAATGGGTTAAAAATGAATGAGAAAGAGATATGGGATGAAATATGCAATTTTAGGAGGACCAAGTGTTCATACAAGTCATGAAACTTATGAAAAATGGCATAAAACTCCTAGTCTTGGCTCAAAAAATTACCTTCATAATTTGAACCTATTTTAAAATCCCACCAATAATAGGTATATGTATAATCATTGGGATAATAATTAATTACTTTATTCATGCATATCCATTCATTGGTTTCATCCCTAATCATCTAAAAACTCTTAGAAGGAAGCCATCATGGTTTGCAGTCCAAAAAACTCCTTTTTCAGTCACCCCTCACACTTGCCCTAAAGAATGAGTTTAGTTTTCAATGAAATAACATGGGATGGAGTTAAATAAACCTTTAAATACCCTCAATTTCCTTATATGCATTAAACATGATTTAAAAATGCTCGCACTTGGAGTTTTCACCCTTCTCACCCTTGTGTCTACTATGCCAGTTTTGACTGGCTGAAATGAGAGATATTTTTAGGAAACTTTTAATTTTTCGATTAGTATTAAATTACAATATGAATTTATAGTAAGTCTAAATATTTCCTTCGATATTTATTTCATCTTCTAAAACATCCTACAACCTGCAAAACACAAAAAAATGGTAAAAAATACCCTATTTTGTATGATGTTCATATAATTATGTATATATCATCTATATGGGAGCAATAATGGATGATTAATTTTAAGGTTATAATATATTCCATGGTAAAAATATGTCATTCAGATATATATCCAATATTTTTTTCTCCATTAGGTCCTAGCTGAGGGTTTAGTAGGGTTTAAAGTAGTTTCTGGTCTTAAGCTTTGTTCATAAAGATTTGATGTTGGATCTGACACAAAATTAAAAAATATTTATGCCAAGGGACCCTAATAACCTCTCCCAATTCATTTTTTTCCCATTCAAATCCTTAGAGGAGATATGAGCATTTGAAGTCACCCCATCAAGCCTGTCCTTGCCTTTCTTGCATGTGTGTACCCTCTTTGAGCTAAAACCAAATTTATTATAGGTTTATTTTAATATAAATATATAAAACATGTCTATTTACACCTCATAAACATCTCTTAATAAAATATATATCCTTCCAAGAGTTATAAGTAAATATGGACCACAAATTAGTTTTAAGTCCCTTAAAGGCCTAAAGGGTTTAACATGTACCCTACAAGTTTGAGATACTTGAACTGTTATTTCATGTTTTTTATAGTATCTCATGCTCATTAATTATTCATTAAAACTGGTGAAACCATCACATAACCCCCCAAACACTCCACTTCTTCCTTTTCCCTCATTCACTAACTAGGCCTGGTGAAAGCTTGCCTAGTTAGACTATGTGTGGGGGTATTTTGGTGATCCTGAGGGGAGTGAGTTTGGTATAGTGTTTCTCGAGACATATTAATATTCCATACACCTCCAAAAAAAAATTATAAGTTCCCAAATCTTTATATCAATCCCTTTACCCATTTTGCACTCACTAGCTCACTTTGCCAAAGCCTAATTTTCCTAGACTGACTGATCTCTAAGATAAAATATTAAGGTATATCCCTCATCCCCATGGAAAATTTAATGTTTTTATATTTTTTATAATTATTTATGATGATTTATACCATAGGGTTTATCTTGATTCATGGTTTAGGTGTCTAACCAACTCCAAATGCCCCAAAAATGCCTCTAAAAAGCTTATTTTCTTGTATTTTCCTCAAAACTTCCTAAGAGTGACCTATCCAAGACAATATAATGCCTATAGGTTTCTTTAAAAAAATTATAATATCCAATTCATGATATTGGAGCTTTGGATTTATCCAAAAACACTCTTTTCCTTGGATTCCTCATGTTTATTTATTGGGCTAAGAGGTTTCCTAGCTCATTATACAGAATGATAGCCCCTTAGCCAAGTAAGGATGGTAAATGGCCATCTTGGATGAGTCTTGTGATTATAAACACACTTTTTAATTATTCATAAACCACTTTTTATTTTCCATAACTCTCTTCTTCTCCTTAAACAAGTCTATGAATTACCCTACCTTCACTAGCTTGTTCCCTATTGTATGTGTGTATAGGGGTTTTGGAGACCTATGTAGGTGTGTACTTATCTTATTTTTATTTAATGAAGTAACTGTGACCTTCATCAAGGTGTCACATGTTATTTCATTAGGTGTTAACTCTTTCTAACTTTGCTTATGTACCTTGATCTTCAAGATTAAGCCTCTTTAGGTGATGAATAAGACACTTTTCTATAGGTTTCTATTGGCTTCAAATGATCTCAAAAAATATGTGAAAATATCCTAACTAAACCCATATAGGTGACCATGTATGTAATTTCACTTTATTCTCCATTTTAAGTCTTAAGACACCATCCTATCATCAACCCTCTAGGTCACTATCTGTTGACTAAGACATCTTATTTTGTTCACCTACTTGTAAATGTAATTTGCATCATGATACCTTGGTTGTGTTGTTTTGGAATATCAATTTAGCCCATTTTGGTCACAATTTTCATGCTTAAACTTTCACTTAAGCTAAATTCATTTATATTTTCTTTGGAAGCAAAACTATGTTCTCTTTTAGACTGAGACACCCCTATCCTTAAGACCTTATTGTAGGTGTGCATTGAGCATCATGATAACTTGGTCATGATGTTTGTGGACTTACTTTGTAGATATAGGAACCCTTTTATATCTCCTTATACTTTTTCTCATTATATGTGATTTGGACTCCTTAACGAAATTCCATTTTTGACATGACTGAGAGATGTTATTTTTTACTATTGTAGGTGCCTATTTCTTGTTAAAAGGACACCTATAGGTGGCCATAGAGCCCACAAGGCCATGTATCAATAATTTCCTACTATTATTCAAGACATTTTACCTCATCACATTGGTTTAAATATACTAGTCATAAGGTTTTGTTCAATGTTGCTCCTTAGGGTGACAAAGACCACTTACAACCTCATACTTGCAAATTTTAATGCAACATTTTAGTGATTTTTAGGGCATGTTTGAGGCCTCAAACAACCTATCCTCCCTTACTTTCTGACCTCCATTCTTGGTAGATATCTTATCCATGTTATAATTCACAACATTCATTTCTTTAGATGCTTTGAGACCCTTATAAAACCTATCAGAAGAGGTCCATAAGAACCCCCTAGAGCTCTATTTTGACCCTTTTAGGGAAAACTTCCCTAAACCCAATCATGATCTTCACACATGATTCCATACTTTTTATTTCCCTTTAGGAACTTTATATAGGTCTATCATGGCTTTATTTTCATACCAAGATCTTAAGGAAGTGTCAAATTGTTTCAATCCTTCCATACAAACACTTTAATCCCCTGCTTAGCCACTTGTAGGTGGTTGTTTTAGTGCACAAACCATGACTTGAATATGGGAAATATGTAACTATCCATGCATATTAATTTTTTATGTTTTTTTATCAAACATATTAATTCACCTCTATCAACACTAAGAGGTTGGAACACACATTCATCTTCCCACACCTTAGTATGATGTCAGCAAAGGCCTTGTAGGTATGCATTAGGCATGTTATATAGGTAGATCATGAAATTAGGTAGAAACATGATAATGAATAGCTTAAAAAACACTCAAATTCATTTTTCAACCTTAAATTGCATGATCTCTATTATTGGAAACCTTGAAACTAGTTCCAACCTATCTTTTCCAACATGAAAATCACTTTCACACATCTGGGGTAAAATAGGCATAGGCATCTCATGAATATTTTATCATGGTGAATAGGCTTAGAACCAAATTTTCACTTTCCAAAACATATAAATAGACTCTCTTCAACTCCTGATGGTTTGTAAAATTGATGCACCATTAATGCAACTCTAGGAATGAGATAAACAAGCCCATACATCTAACTACAACTGAGGTTAAACATGGAAATGATAATGTATAATGACAAGATTAAAAATTACCCAAAACATGATATGGTGAAACCAAAAAATGGAAGGAGGTATTAATATGAATTTTATGCATGTGGGACATCATTATTCATTCCCACAAAACCTCTGTAAAAGATCAACATTCTAGAATAAGGTAGAAAAGACTATAAATTCACTCCTCTTTGCAACTTGAGTTAGTTGGCTCATCAAATAAAAACAAAATGTGAATACAATCATGTATAACATGATGTAAGGGAGTCAAATTCATCTACAACTAATCTTAGCAAGTTAATTGTATGTAATTTCCCAAATAAGAATAAAACTTGTAGGGTACATAGATTAACAATTAAACTTGAAAGGTCAACTTCTTAGGAATGGTTTATAGAGCTTATAAAACCATTATTATACAACCAAACATCAAATTTAATATGACTGAGACTAGAATAAACCCCCAAGATCATTTTGCCTAAAACCCTTTGTGTTGATTGTACTAATTACAAACCTACAGGTCACTTTTGTTTGCTAAGAAGGGTGAAAAGGAGTAAAATCGTGTTGGCATTAAAATGACATTTTTAGATCATTTAAAACATGGATATAAGAATAGGAAATCTTAAGAGGCATTATACAATCCTTTCCAAATGGCACACTTCCCAAGGAGGCCATACAAGTGCCATTTGCTTCTCCTTTCTCAAGAAAACTACCTTTTATTTTTCACAACCTATCACTTTTTAGTTATGTCAGCTAATTAATACTTAATTGGAAAAATGGGGCATGAAATCATGTTTTTTAACCTTCACACTTCCAAAGAAACCCATATAACTCATTAAATACACCCTTTTTGACCCCAAAATGACCCAAAATGACTAAAAGGACTAAAATAACTAAGGACCAAGGATAGTATAACATAAAATGATATTAATTAACCTATAAAACACCTTGTGACATAATGTTTGACCCCATAGAACACATAAAGGATGATATTTTTACTTAGGGGTGCCCCAATTTGACCTAAAAGTCAAATTTGGTCAACAAATTGGTGACTCATAGGGGTAATATGCCTGCTATACTAATGACCAGTAGCTTTATCCTTTCATAATATAAGGGAGTCAATAATTTATTGAAGACAAATAGTTAAGAATTTACCTAAAACACAAAATAACCATAACACACCAAGCAAATGCAAGACACAAAAGACTCACACATGTGCATAACCACTTAAGGAAAATAAGGAAAACAATAAGCTATATACAAGGAGAAAAGAAGCCATCGGTAGCAATGTTTGAGATATATCCCATTAACTATGATATTAAGCTCCTCTCCATCCAACATTGAGATTTGGAAAGCATTGTGTTGCTTGCATTGGGTGATAACATAAGGGCCACACCACAAAGCATCAAACTTTATGTGTCTTCTAGGTTTATCCCTATCTTCATCCCACTTTAGAACAATGTCTCCTTATTGGAATCTTATTGTCAAGACCTTCTTGTCAAAGTATCCATTTTTTTGATCTTGGTTGGATCTCATAGTTTTCATAACTTGATCCCTTATCTCTTCAAGCTCTATCAACTCACACAGCCTGAATTCCATGCTTTAATTCTCCATCAAATCTATTTGATAAGTGAGATCCAAGGCTGGTAGCTCAAGTGAAATATATATTCTATCTTCTCCCCCATAAACAAGTGTGTATGGTTAGTTTCTAATTTCTCTCATTGGGGTAATGTTATTAGCCCAAAGAGTTGTCTTCAACTTAGAATGCCAAGTCCTTTGGTTCTCCTCCATTGTCCTCTTTATGATCTTGATTAGATTCTTATTGGTGGACTTAGCTAGTCCATTACCTTGTGGATAATAGTTAGAGGAAGTACTAATATATATGCCATGTTTCAAATCCCATTCACTTGTCTTCATTCTAAGGAAAGCTAAAGCATTGTCTAAAATTATTGTTGAAGAAGCCCCAAACCTTGTCACTATGCATTCATAGAAGTATAGTACTAAAATTTCATTTATTTCCTTGAGATAGCTTCCACCCACCTTGTAAAGTAATTTGTATCAGTAAACACCCACTTGTGGATAGTACTATAAGGTGTGTTTATTAGGCCTATAAAATTTAGACCCCATTACATAAAGGGTTGATCAAATTGAATTGGATGAAGAGGAAAGGTATCAAGCTTTTATTTACCATCAAAGAGATCACATTTTTGAAACTTCCTTACCCAAGCATGGGTGTCTTTGAACAAACTAGGCCAAAAATATCTATCTCTCATTATCTTATCAGCTGTAGTTCTTGGAGCAAAGTGACCACTAGTTGGTCCATCATGAAACTCAAGAAATATTTTTTCAACTTGATCTGATTTAACACACCTAAATAACACACCTAATAATTCCTTCCTAAACAATACTCCATCAAAAAACACTTAAGTAATATATTTTAATCTAAAGTACCTTATTTTATCTCTATCTAGACCTTGTGGACGCTCACTAGTTTTAAGAAAATGAATCATATCTTGTGTCTAACTCCTCATTGATGAAGGTATAGATGTCCTAGGTTTATCATGAAGTGATAAAATAACCTCTTTTTGTTCTTTCAAATATGAAAAAAGATGCTCACATAACCCTTTTCCTTTCACTAGCTTGGTCATCTTGATTTTTACATCATACTTCATCACTTTCATGATCTAACCAACCCTTTTTTCATTCAAATATTTGATAAAAAGGAAGTATTTGACACTAGGATGAGGTACTAATATGTGAATCTTGTTTTTATATAACATATGCCTAAACTTCTTTAGACTTCTAAAAACTGAAAGTATTTGCTTCTCAATATAAGTGTATCTTACCTCATAGCCTTCCAAACCTTAACTAAAGAAGGTAATACATTGATCCCAATGTTATTCATTTGATTGAGTAAGAATGGTAGAGATTATTTCCTCATTTACAAAGGTATACAAGTTTAAATCCTTTTAGAAATTAGGACTTGTAAGAGTTGGAGCTTGGCCAATGACTTGTTTAATCTCTGCAAAACTCTCCTTCCTTTTTCTTGTCCAAGTGAACACTTCATCCTTCCTTAGCATAGAGGTTAGAGGCTTGAATAAATTATAAAAATAATGAATGAACCTCCTTATGAAATTAATTTTCACAAAGAAACTTTACAAACCTTTCTTGTGTTTGGGCAAAGCCAATGCCAAGATTGGACTCACCCTTTTAGGATCTATGGATAGGCCCCTCTTTAAGACAATGTGTCCTAAAATATTAACTTCATGGAAAATAAACACACAATTCTTTGGGTTAAGAGAGATTCCAAACTCTCTACATCTCTCAAAAATATGTCTAAGGTGATTCAAGTGATCCTTTGTATCCTTAGAAAAAACAATGATATCATCAAGATACACCAACACAATGTCATTTATTAGTCCTTGAAAAGCCATATCCATTACACGTTGAAATGTTTCTCTAGAATTATACAATAAAAAAGGAATTTTATTATAAGCATATTTACCCCATCTAATAGTAAAGGCTATCTTATATTGATCACTTTCCTTCACTAAAATCTGATTATACCTAGAATATCCATCAAGGAGAGAAGACCTTTCACTACCTACCACAACTTGTAAAATTTTCTCCATGGAAGGACAAAGATAATGGTCCTTCAAGGAAAATATATTCAAGTCCCTAAAATTAACACATAGCCTGATTTCTCCTAACAAGGACTAATTTTTCCAACCAAGATGAATGCTTAATAGGAAAAATGATTTTGGACTCAATCAACTTAGTAAGCTCCTTCTTCATGAGAGGCTCAATCTTAGGATTGATTGGCCTTTGTATTTTATTGATAGGCTTAGAATTTTTCATCTAGCTCTATGGTATGTTGAGATAATTTTGGATCAAAGCCCTTCAAATCACTATATTCTTATGTACATCTAATCAATATGTGATGAGCCATGCAATAATCATTATATGTTTGTCCATACATCAAAATAAATGAAAATAATTTTCGACAATATCAAATTAACCATTAGTAACCACACTAATATCAATCTAGTGAGGAAATCAAATTTAGTGAGGAAAATGGGATGTAACACTCAAACATAAAATAATTTATTTACCTTCTACCAGACATAAATCAAGCAGTAGACCACTACCCACAAAATGAGTACAATATTGTAATTACCATCAGATCATTGGCCATACTACTAATTAATCTATGGAATTTAAAAATTTAATATAAAAATACTATATCTAAGTACGAATATAAAATTTCCACAATAGGCAAAAGGAAACATACTTCTTATTTTTTAGGAGAGAAATATACCTCAAAATGATAAAAGTGTGACAATTTATCTATTATTGCTAGATGGGGTATACTGCCACCATATCATGTTTTATCCAAACAAGTGGGATATAACCTATAAGAATAATTTTATTTCATGATTGGGACATAATATAAATGAAAAAATATATTATCACTTGGGTCTCGAATATCAAGGATACATTCAATTACTCATTGCCTATGGTCCAAATGTTAAAGCTTTAACTATGTGTATATTGGCATATGAATAAAACTAAAGTTTAGACAAATTTATCTAGTTGAGTGGAATCATAAGTTAGATATTAAAAAAATGTGTAAAATTTCATCATATTGGTATAAACATTTTCATACAACATAATGAGAATGAATATTTGCCTACACCATGGGCTTTAGGTAAATTGTTACATAAAAACATTGAAAATTTAGCACTGAATAGATATAAACAAAGCTTAAAATAATTTATAGGTGTCCCTAAACCTTTTGATATTAAGGACCTAATTGATTAAACCTATGTCAAAATTTTAAAAAATACCAAAAAAAAATCAAAACATTCAAAAATACAAAAACACTTTCAACAACTACATGTTCTATTGGCTCCTTGTCACCTATGTGTTAATTCTATGTTGATGGATGGCATATTTATTTAATGTTACATACACATATGTGTCACAATTTTAATTTAATGTGATATAGGCATACATAGATATATGATACATTCTTATTTCATATGTTGGGATTTCCCTCTACTCATGTGATATGGACATTGGGGGCATTCACTTCTTTGATCTTAATACACATAGGTTATATGATTTGATGATCACTATACATTATTAAGTTTTATATTAAATATTTACTTATACATACCTTTTATCCATGATTATATCTTACATAGGGTACTTGATATTCTATACAATTGACATTTTTACCCAATACATTTGATCTATGGGCTACTATGACATCTTTATGTTAGTTTGTTATGCTTTACTTTATGCACTTCTTTGAGTGTCTTTCCCTAATAATATATTCCTTATTAAATCATTTAAATATGATATTTTTCTCACAACTCTTGTGCTTATGCATTCTTTCATTGGAATTTACATATGTCATTTTTTTTGTATGGACATTTGAATATGTCATCTTTATCTTTTGTGGACATTTTACTAAGTCATGTCCCTTTGATTGTGTGGCATTTGAACATGCACCTTGTTTTTGGTCTCCTTGGACCATTTCCTTTTGACTTGATTTTGATTTATCTTGTGTGTGTGTCTATTTTCTTGTTGAGCCTATATTTTTACTATCTAGATGTTTCCATAATCTTTATCATGCATTGTAGGCCTACATGTGATCACATTGGTTCTATGTGATTCAATGATACATTTACCTAGAAATGTTCCCTTCTATATTTCACATGATTACATTTATAGATTATACAATTGTCTTCTCTTTTTGAGGTAAGGTAACTACTAGTTCTTATCTCCCCCTCACTTCAAATAGGGGCATAGTAGTGGGATCATGTCATAGAAGCATGCTATCCACACTTGACATAGTTTCCAAATTTAGTGGGGGCATGTTTTGTAAGTATGTTATCCAGATTCATTTAGTATATGGTATTTATATCAGTTTTTAGAATCAATGGGGGCAAGTCATATGGGCATGGCTTCTACACATTCATAGTCTTAAAATCAATGCGAACATGCTTTAGAAGCATGTTATTTACACCTATTTAGTAGTTAACAACTCTAATTTACAATGGGGGCATGTTTTGGAAACATGTACTCCACATTGGTACTTATATTAGTTTTTAGATTTATCCATATATAGTGGGGGTATGTTTTGGAAGCATTTTCTCCACACTTACACAGTTATCTAAATTGGACAAAACACATAGTTATATGATTCATATTCATATTTATGGCAAAATTTTATACATTGATACTATTTTTATACACAATTTTAGCATGCAACATATATAAGTGTATATCCTATACAACATGTGTTTGATATTTCAAAATATAAATTATTTTCATATTCCAAAACTCTTTACTTTACTATTACCACATCATGGATGTATTGATACCCCATAGAATTTTACAAACCTTATTGAGCTAATCTACTATAGTAGTCAGTTCACCTTTTGGTATGCTTGAGGTGATAAAATCACTCAATCTCATCAAGTTTTTAGGTTTGACTTGATCATTGAGCCTCACTAACTTATAAGTATCATTAGGTTGTACAGTTGAGCTAATCTCAACTTCTAGGCGGCAAATCATTTTTGCTTCAAAGTTGGGGGCATCTCAATCTCTCTCTCTCTCTCTCTCTCTCTCTCTCTCTCTATATATATATATATATATATATATATATATATATATATATATATATATATATATATATATATATATATATATATATATATATCATTGTATATAGGCACTTTAAAAATTTATCTATATTTGTCCTAATCTTAGTTTCATAGCCTTATAATGATACATATTTTTCAAATAAACTTTCCAATAGGAAAGATGGTTACATCGACACATAGGTGTACTCCTAAACCTTGATATTTTAGTTTAAATCTATATCAATTACTTTAAATCACATATCATATGCATATATTTTATACTATAACATGATATTGGTTGCAGTTTAATCACCAGTAAAACACTCAATTTTGGCACATGAAAAGACAAGTTGTGAATTTACACCCATGTATGCATTCCTCTACTTTAAACTATAAATTTAATTAATATATTAAATAAGGTAAATTTATATGATATTTTATGATTATATATCACCTCAATCTTGTACACTTGGCAAACTTAGACCTTGGATGTTCTTATCATTTTTATACATTTACCACTCCTATAAGTCTCATTTCTGATCTATCTTTGTGCCCTTTGGCCTATATATCTTAGTTTGAATACTATTATGTTGACTATTTAGGTATTTTAAATGATGCATCCAAGGTGTACAAGAGTGTTCATGAGGTGCCAATTATGCTATTAGTTCAATGACAAAGTGTGCCTTAATGATCATGCATGAACCTTGCAATGTTTACTTGGTTAAGCAAAATGATGGATGTTGATGATGTTTTATCAATGTTTGAGGGGCCATATGGGGTTTAATGAGTGCTTGGTGTATTTTTGGAAGTGAAAGGAAACCATATAATTAGTCTTGTGAAGGTCTAGGTTATCTTAGTAATCTTGGTAAAGTTTGTTGAGTAAGTAGATTAGCGATGTCAACATTCACACATGTGAAAGTGTCAGATGAAAGTGGTCACATGGGTCTATTTAGTTTTATGTCTAGATCACGTGTTTCAAATTTAATACCTTGAAATGATGTCTATAAAAAATTATTATAGTTCAAAGTTTTTCTCCTAAGCTTATTTTATCATTTTCCATAGTCAAATTTGCATTTTTTAGTGACTGAACATTTGAATTTATAAAGGAAAACTAGTCTAAAATGTTTTACCTATAAATTTTGATTATGGATGTTTTATGATGGATTAAAAATAAAAGTGGTAGATAACTTCAAGTGCAATCTATGAAAATTTATTTGGAGGTTTGACCAATCGTATAATTTTATTTATTATGGTTCAATGTTCATTGAGGGTTTGACTTTCTTCTGCAAGTGACCCAAGAAGGATGTTTGATTTTTTATTGATGGTTTTTGTATGTTTTATAGTGAATTATATATTGTATGATGTTTTATACTCCCTAAGGATCATCTATATGTATTTTGGAGGTTTGACCAATCCATATTCAATATGAACCATTGCTTGGAAGTTGATTGTTTATTCATTCATGATGTTTTCATGTACAAGGCAAATGATTGATATGTTTTACATATATAGATGTGTGTAGTGATGAATTTAATCACTTTAGGATATATTAGGGTTCATTTTTTATGGAATTATGTGATTTGAAGTGGCCTTGTGTTTATATTTTTTCTTAGTGAAGTGTTAAAAGGATGGATAGGTCTCCATAGACCTAAAAGGGCTACTTAGGTGTAATTAAAAGGTGTTTATACTTAAGGGTGATATATAAAATCTATGTTCAACCTATGAATGTGGTGTTGATATTTTTTATAAGTGGTATAGAATCCTTAAGGTTTAAGGAATGTCTTGTGGACAACCAGGAAGGTGATGATCATGTAGACTCTATAAAGAATAAAATCAAAGATGAAGATTTCTAGAGTGGATGTGCGAAGAAAAGAGAAGTGTTAGTAAGCTTTGTGGATTGATTGAAGAGAAGATTAGTGTGAGGGATATGTGTGTGAATTAATGGTAATTTTTAAAATGTTATAAAAGTGTTTTATAGGGTTGATGATTGAGGATGATCAAAAAGGTGTAGAGTGATCCAAAAGGTTGTTTTGGATGCATTGCTTGTGTGTGAAGACTTGAGAAAGTGTGAAGGGTTTAAGAGAGTTGTTTTTCATTATTTGTTACATTATATTGGAAAGAAATTATAGTTTTATAGGTGTTGATATCATAAGGTGTTATGTGGGTGCTCAACATCTAGGTCAAGTGGGTACTTGTCCATCTTAGGGGTTGGTGTTCCTTATGAAGTGGGTGCTTCACTAAAGTCTCACATTTATGATATCTTATAGGATTTTAGTCCATGTGTTTTTAGGATTGAGATTTTGTTTTATCTCCCATGAGGCTTTCCCACATAATTCATGTTTTATGTGATTTGATCTTACATGGTTTTATTTATTCATTGTAATGAATGGATTATATGCTTCATGAATTCTTATGTTGAATGGTTAAGATTTTGAAGGATTAGAATTAAAGTTTATTTTATTTCATCACTGATTTACCCCTCTCCCCTCAATGAATGTACCTATAACAATTGTTATCATCGCCATACCTTCTTTCCAAGTTTAACCACTTGAAGTTGGTTAAAGGTATAATGAATGACAAAGAGGCTGAGACATATCTTCAAGGTGAGCTAGTATGTGATTTATCAAAAATAAAATGTCTAGAGGAAGAGAATGAAATATTAAAGAATAAGAAAGGAAGTAAAAATTCAGATCTGAATTCTTCAATATGTTATGAGATTACTGCAAGTATTGATGGTGTGAAGACACAAATAGATAAAATAGAAATAATAGTCAAGAATTTATAGGACATGATGGATAAAGGGTTGAATAAAAAAATGGATCATTTGGAAGATAAATCTATGACGTGTGTGTGTGTGTGTGTGTGTGTGTGTGTGTGTGTGTGTGTGTGTGTGTGTGTGTGTGTGTGTGTGTGTGTGTGTGTGTGTGTGTGTGTGTGTGTGTGTGTGTGTGTGTGTGTGTGTGTGTGTGTGTGTGTGTGTGTGCGCGCGCGCACACACGCTTTTATCTAAAGACAAGTAGATTCCTAGATCTACCAAAGAATTTAAAGATTAATCTTCTTGGGTCATTGATGATCAAGTAAAAGAAATGTCTAACATGAACACCAATAGTTATGTTTTCAATGGACACTATTAAACTTGTAATCAATATGGTCATAGATATAGGGACTATACTTTCTCTTCAAATAATAAGAATGAGGTTCTATGATACAACTATAACCAATAAGGACATATATCCAAGTACTACAAGAGGGCCTAATAGAAAAATGACATACAAGTAATTGACACCCTCAAATGGTTCAAGGAAGACAAATACAAGATTAAATAAAAGAAGAAGAAGAAGAATTCAAATAGTGTACCAAAGGAAGAGTCCATGTTTGTCCAAATTGCCTTAAATACTCAAAAGGATGAAATTAAGAAATGGTACATTTATATTGGATGCTTAAGTCATATGATAGGAGACAAGATCAAGTTTATCTCTCTCAAAAAACACAATTTAGGTTTAGTGAGATTTGGTGACAAAAATTATGCTCACATAGTTGGCAAATGTTCTATAAGTTTGGATAATGGTCATACTAAAACTAAAAATGTTTTATATGTATAAGGATTGAAACATAATATTATAAGTGTTAACCAAATTTGCAAGCAAGAAAATGTTCTTACTTTTCATGATAAAGGGTGTGAAGTGAGAAGATTCAAGTCAAGAAAATTATTTGTAAATATTTACAAGGTAGACAACAACTTGTATGTGTTCCATGAAACCAAAAAGGAGGAGTGTTTCATGAATCAATTAGATAAAAGTTAGATTTGGCATAAAACACCTGGACATATAAAGTTTAACAACTTGGTGAGGATCAATTCAAAAGGATTAGTGAGGCATATGCCTAAAATCACAAAGATTCCTCATACTCTTTGTAAGGCATGCCTTCATGGGAAGTAAACAAAAGAAGATACAAATATAAAGAGAATTCCACCAAAATACCATTGGAGTTGATCCATACTGACCTATGTGGACCTACAAGAACTCAAGGTATTCAATTTAATATCTAATTTATGCTATTAATTGATGAATTTACTAGGATGACTTAGATATATTTTCTTAAATAAAAATCAAAAGCCTTTGCAAAGTTTAAAAGCATTCAAAGCTCTTATTGAAAATGAAAAGGGAATAAAAATCAAGTGTGTGAGATCATACAGAGGAGGTGAATTTTGCTCTTATGAGTTTGATACCTTTTGTGAAGATGAAGGGATTAGAATATATTACTCTGCTGCTAAGACACCCCAATAAAATGGGGTAGTTGAAAGGAAAAATAGAACCATCCAAGAGATGAATAGAACCATGATTCAAGATTCTAAACTATAATATGGATTTTAGGAATAGGCTATAAACACATTAGTACACTTCTTAAATAGATGCCAAATTAGAGTAAACAGTGATAAAACTCCATATGAGCTATAGAGAAATAGGATATCTAATGTCAAACATTTTAGAGTGTTTTGGAGCAAGTGTTTCATCAAAAGGGATGAAGAAAATCTTGGAAATTTTGATTCAAGGTCTGATGAGGGTATCTTCTTGGGTTATTACTCTAAAAGTTTTGCTATATATGATTTAATAATAGAATTTACAAGGTTTTTAAAAGTTCAAAATTAAGATTTGAAGAGGTAGGTGAAATCAAGAAGCCTAACTTGTAGATAAATGGCACTACAAAGAAATCTAATTCAAATAATGAAGGCATATCTAATCAATTAGATGATGAAGAGGAAGAGGTAAGACAGGACACTAAAGCTCCATATCTGAGAATATAGAAGTATCATCTAATTTCTTAGGTAATTGGAGATGTGAATGCAAATTTTCAAACTAGAAGGATAATGTTGATCAATCAAAATCAATAAGACACAACTCTATTATCCAAGGTTGAACCCAAAACATTCTTGGAAGCTTACAAATATGAAAATTGGACATGTGTAATGGATGAGGAAGCTGATCAAATAGTAAAGAATGAAACATGGAATTTGGTACCTAGGATAAAAGATAAAAATGTGATAAGAATTAAGTGGGTATTTAGAAATAAGATGAATGAGAAAGGAGAGGTCATAATAAATAAGGCTAGAATAGTGTGTAAAGGATATGCTTAAGTTTTAGGGATAGACTTTGATGAGACCTTTTCTCTTGTGGAAATAATAAAACCAATTAGATTCTTTTTGTCATATGAAAGCTTCAAAGGTTTCAAAGTTTACCAAATGGATGTGAAATCTACATTTTTGAATGGAAACTTAGATGAATAAGTCTATATTGAGAAACCTAAAGGTTTTTCCATGACAAGTAATTAGGACTATGTTTGTAAAATAAATAAGGCGTTATATGGTCTTAAACAATCTCTTAGATCTTGACATGATAGGTTAGACAAGTATCTATTAAGCTAAGGCTTCAAAAGAGGGGTAGCTGACAACAATTTGTACATTAAGATAGAGGGTACTCACCATTGGTAATGTTATTCTACGTTGATGACATGTTTTTTGGATCTAACAATGACAACATGAGTAGAGAGTTTTTAGGTGCTATGAAGATTGAGTTTGAAATGTCAATGTTGGGAGAACTTTATTTTTAAGATTGTAGATTAACCAACTTAATGTAAATATATTGATTTCATAGAAAAAATACATCAAAGATATGCTAAAGAAGTTTGACATGATGGATTTTAAGCCAATACGTACTCTAATGATCATAGGAAACAAGTTAAGTAAACAATATGACTCACCAAAGGTTGATCAAACCTTGTATAGATCCATGATTAGAAGTCTTTTGTACTCTACTACTTATAGGCCTACTATCATACAAGTAATAGGCCTTGTAGGTAGGTTTCAAGATGATCCTAGAGAGTCTCACTTGAAAGTAATCAAAAGGATCTTTATTTATCTCAAGGGCACCATAGAATATGGTTAATGGTACCCCAAGAGTAAATATTTCACTTTAAGGACATACACTGATACAAATTGGGTAGGGTGTGTGGATGAAAGGAGGAGTACTAGTGGCGGTGTTTTCTTCATGGGTGAATGCTTGGTGTCTTGTCTAAGAAATAAACAAGCCTCTATATCCATATCAACTATAGTAGTTGAGTATGTAAATTATTAATTCCTATTGCACTCAAGTAATATGGATGAAGCTAACCTTTAAAGACTACAAGGTAAGACAAAATATACCTTGTCCTATCTATTATGAAAATACTAGTGAAATTAGTATCTCAAAGAATCTTGTTATGCACTCAAAACTTAAGCAAATTCATATTATATATCATTTCTTGAGAGAAAAAGTGAGTAATCAAAGTGTTAAGTTGGAGTATGTGCCTAAAAAAGAATAACTTGTAGATATTATGAAAAAAAAAACATTTGAATATCTAAGACAAAGCTTGGGAGTCACCTCATTTTCTAGATATCAATAGAAGGCCATTAGTTCAGGGGGAGAAACAATTTCATGAGCTTGATCTAGAGGTTATTGACGAAAATCTTTAAGAAATTTATTTAAGGACTTGGTCCTAAAGGCAAGTTTTAATCAATCTTTGAAGCTTGGTTTAGTTATTCAAATCATGAATAATGAAGGTAAGATTGATTTGGAGTGTGGAGAGGACATGTCCAAGTGTATTCATGGGATTAGATGTGTTAAGTTGGTCAAAATAATAATTCATGACCATTTGTTCAGTTTGACCATTTTGCTCAATGTTCACTACATAATGAGAGCTCATCATGCAAAATTGGTGTTTTTAAGATCTATTAAGTCAACCAAGGGTTGAGGCTAGTTGTATTTGATTTGTTCAAATTAAAAATGTGCTTTAAGTGTGTGCTATTGATCACATGATTAGTTTAAGGTGTTTTGGCATAGTGATAGGGGTATATATAGGGTCTACAGGCACAATCATGAGCTTTTCAGGTGTCAAATGAATATTGGTAAGTGTTCAAGGTGACTTTGTGGCATATAAAGGTGTGTTACCTCATATAGGTGTTCTATAGGTGGTTTAAATATTTTAAGGCCTCTTTAAGGAAAGTTGAATAATTTTGATGGCTCTTAGGTATGATAGTCTATGCTTAAAGGCTAGTAGGACAAAAAATACATTCATGGTTTAATGGGTTACCTAAGGAATCAGACCTCAATAATTGGTAAAATGGTGTGTATTGGTGACCTCCAAGTGTGAGAGAATTTATAGGAGCTAGCACTGAATAGAAGATGGTAAGTTGATGATATTTCTCTTTGATGCCCTAATGTTTTATTTCATGTGGGTTAATGATCCTCCCAAAGGATTTGAGGTCTAAGGATACTCAATATTTTGAAATGGCCAAATGGGTGCTCAAAAATTAATTTAAAATCATCTAAAAGTGTATGGTTTGTTCTATGGTTGAGCATTTTTGCAAATGGAGGGTTAATTGCTAGGCTAGTTTGTGAAGGAGCTATGGTGAAGAGGAAGAGTTCGATGATTAAAATTGGAATGCATGAGGGATCATATGATTATGCATTAGATATGGAATTTAAATTCATGAAGCTATCTACACAACAAGTTATGGGCTCTGCAAAGTTTAGGTAGGGATACTAGGCCTCTAAACAAGGCTAGGTGATTCATATGGAATTTCTTGTCATTTTCTCTAAAATACCAAAGTATGATTGTTCTAATATGATTTTTGTAGTATCTTTGGAGAATATTTCATGTTTGAATGATGGATTGAACATCTATTGGTGATCATAGAGTTATCTTGTGAAATAAAATTTGAAGGCAAATATGAAGTTTCATCATGGTTGGAGAAGGTCTAAAGGTGCTCAAGGGGTGACTAAGTTTAGGTCTCAATTTTATTAAGGTGTAATCACTCCCATTTTCTTGATATTATTCATTAGCTCTTAATATAACAATGTATGGTCAAATAAAAGTGTTGTCAATGAGCAGGTTTGAGGTAGTCATGGTAAGAAATGATATGCATAATATTAGGGGGAGTTTCTATCATCTCTTAGAGGATGTAATTTCTTGATGTTGGCTTTGAAAATAATTATAGGTCCTCAAGATCAATAGGTAATCCCACTTTATCATTGTGTCAAAGGGGAAGAAAGTGTTTGTATAGGGAGAAAGAGTATGTGCATAGCTTTGTGTTGGTGTTTACAAGTGTTGAAATTAATGACAAAGGGGGATATTTTTGATTTATTTTAAATTATGTCTCCAAGGTGGGAAAGAGTGTTCATTAGGTGTTAATTATGCTATTAGGTTAATGACAAAGTATGCCTTAGTGATCATGCATGGACATTGTAGTTTTTGCTTGGTTAGGCAAAATGATGGATGTTGATTATGTGTTGAACATGTTTGAGGGGTAATATGTGGTGTAAGGAGTTATAAGTGTAATTTTGGAAGTGAAATTAATCTGTTGGAGTATTCTTATGAAGGTCTAGGTTATCCTAGCCATCTTGGTAGAGTTTCTTAAGCAAGCAGATTGATGATGTCAACATTCACACATGTTAAGGTGTAAGAAGAAAGTGGTCACATGGGTCTATTTAGTTTTGTTCCTATAATTTTTTTTTAAAATTTTATACCTTGAAATTATCTATATCAAAATTTATAATAGTGAAAAAAATTCTCCCTAGATGATTTTATCATTTCCCATAGTCAAATTTGCATTTTTTAGTGACCATTAGAATTCAAATATTTGAATTTACAAAGGAAAACCAATCTATAATGTTTTAGATATAAATTTTGATTATTTATTAATTTTATGATGGATTAAAATTAAAATTGGTATATATCTTCAAGGCAAATTAAATAAAATGTATTTGGAGGTTTGACTAGTCATATAATTGCATTTATTGTAGTTCAAAATTGATTGAGGGTTTGACTTTCTTATACAACTGACCTAAGAAGGATGTTTGAGTTTTTATTGATGGTGTTTGGATGTTTTATAGTGAATTATCTATTGAATAATTATGTAAACTCCCTGAGGATTATCAATATGGATTTTGGAGGTTTTACCAATCCATATTTAGTATATACCATTATTTGGAAGTTGATTGTTTGTTCATTCATTATGTTTTCATGTACAAGGAAAATGATTGATAGGGGTTTTCATATGAATATGTGTGTAGTGATGAATGTAATCACTTGAATATTTTTTAGGGGTCATATGGAATGGACATATGTGTTTTAAAGTGGTCTTATGTTTCTATTTTTGTTCGGTGACGTGTTGAAAGGATGAATAGGTCTACGTCGACCTAAAAGGGTTACTTAGGCCTAATTGAAAGGTGTTTCTATTTAAGGGCGACCTATAAAAGCTACGGTTAACCTATGAAGGTGGTGTTGATCTTTTTCATATGTGGTATTGAGACATTAAGGGTTAAGGAATGTCTTATGGCCAACCAAGAAAGTGGTGATCATGTAGACTCTATAAAGAAAAAAATCAAAGATGAAGGTTTATAGAGTAGATGTCCAAATAAAAGAGAAGTGTGAGTAAGCTTGGTGGATGGATTGAAGAGCAGATTAGTGTGAGGGATATGTGTGTGACCTAGTGGTCATCTTTATAATGTTGTAATAGTGTTATTTAGGGTTTATGATTGAGTATGAGTGAAAAGGTGTAGAGTGATCCAAAAGGTTATTTTGTATGCATCGCTTGTGTTTTTAGTATTGAGAAAGTATGAAGGGTTGAAGAGAGTTTGAATTTACTATTTATCCATTATATTAGAAGGAAATAAGAGTTTTGGAGTTGTTGATATCTAAGGTGTTGTGGGTACCCATTATCTAGGGCAAATGGGTTCTTGTCCATGCTTAGGGGTTAGTTCTCCTTGTGAGGTGGGTAATTCACTAAAGTATCTTGTTTGTGATCTCTTATAGGACTATAGTCCATGTGTTTGTAGGCTTGAGATTGGGTTTTATCTCCCATGATGTTTTCCCATATAATTCATGTGCTATATGCTTTGATCTTGCATGGTTTTCTTTGATCATTTAAATGAATGGTTTATATGCTTCATGAATGGTTATGTTGAATGGTTAAGAGTTTGAAGGATTAGAATTGAATTTTTTATGCTTCCATCACTAATTCACCCCCACCTCAGTGATTTTACCTCTAACATTGATGACCTAGGTCTTATATATTACCCATAATGCTTAATATGTACTTATCTTCTATTTTTAAAAGTTCTAAACTTGTACCTATTTTTTTACTACCTAGAAACTAACATCCATGATAGAAACTAACATCAACATTAGTGTCCTAAACTAATGCAAGTGTCTAGTGTCCTAAAGTCATCCAATTTGTAAATTAAATGTATCCTAATGGTCAGCCTAAGTGTTTTAATGCAAGTTATTACTCCAAATGGATTGATATAAATATAAGATCAACCCTCATTCATTACTCACCTATAAAATACCAAAGAGATGAAGGAAACTTATCAATATCAATCTATCAAGAATTTAATTGAACAATGATTCCCTATTTCCACACTAGTCATAGGTATAAAACATCTATAGGTATGAAGTAATAAATTACAACCCAAGAGCCTAATTTTCCAAGTTACAAGCTAGGTCACTATTGTATTTACTTTATACATATTGTATGATTCACACATAAGCCAACACATAGGGGATAACTAAAAGAGTTTTAGGCACTCTTCTATAGTATTGGATATGTAGGTAGTACCCTCTGATAGTGGGGTGTTTGGGTCATCTTGATACCATGCTCCCACTAACCTATTTTCCTCCAAGGTCACTATGAATATGGATAACTAGGGTTTTTCCATTTCATAAGGAGTGACATTCCATGACCCAAATATGAATACACCAAAGTGAAGGTGAAGAAAAACCCAAAATTATCTAGGTGGCCACATCCTATTTCAATGGGTATTATGTATAAGATACTTATGTTGAACTCATATAGTAGTATCAACATAACTATCTTAGGTTAACATTAGTTTCTAAAGAGTCAAAAGTGTTAGATCTATAATTTGATGACTATTCCAAAATATCCTTTTAACCTACTTTGTAGCTATTCTAGATTTATAACTCCATTACCATTAGAACAAGCTAAATACATCACTTCTTTATCATTTCTATATCTAGCATAGTTGTACTTTCCATTTTTAGACTATCTCAGCATAATAAATTTAGTGTATTCTTATATCTAAGTTTGACATCTAATTAACATACTATAAATCTGATTACCATCCTTGTGCCATTTCATTTCTATATAGCCATTTAATTAGAATCTAGGGTTGATGATATGATCACCTTAGATAAACATTTTAGGGTTAAACACATATTATGTCCTTTCTCTTCAAATTTAAAATGTATCATTCATACATTTTATTTTAGATATCATTTCATATATGTAATTTTAATTATACATGATCCATTTTATATTTTCATGGAATAAGCTACACTTTTGGATCCTTCTCCCAAAGACAACATGTTTACACACTAAGGTAAATAATTTTGTTATCCTTTTTTACTCTAGAATTTTTAATACTAGAATAAAAATGGGGTAATTTATAGACACTAAAATATGGTATTAGACACATAAAAATTTATTCTTGACTTATCCTCATCATACTTGACTTGTGACACACCTATGGCTCTTTCACACCTTTATCTCCTATATGTTTGACTTTTATGGGTTTGATTTTCCTAATTTACTATCAATAACCTACAAAAACTCCTTACTATATGCATAATTTACTCATTATTATCATCAGACTATCTATTGATCATTATATCATTGTTCTTACATTATTATACACCTCTATCTATGACAAGACATAAATTATTATAGCCATCTACATTTGTTAGATCTATATAGGTGCCAAATAATGGTCATTTTCCAAACTCAATTTAAATTTATGGGTTGGCCTATACATTACACATGTAGGTGGCTTGATATGTTACCCAAAGACTCTTATATTTATATACAATAGGTCTAAGCCTATTTTATATCTACCTCTCATATATCAAGCATCTAGTGCTTACCAAGAGAATATATTCTATCACTTACACATTGAGAAGGTTTATCCCAATATCCAAACTAGAAATAAATCATAAGGATCAATCCTTAGCTAAGGTTGAATCAACTAAGCCAATTCAAGTACCCATTTTCAAATTTAAAATATATATATTAAATTTTGTACCATTGCATATATACATCTCATCGAGATATGTATGAGTAGTTTGAGATTTTTTCTAAGTATTGGAACATAGGTATCACTTAGCCATTCAATGAGGAGTGGTTAGGGTAAAATAAACTAATTATATTTACCTTTTATAGTCCCAAACCTAACATTGAAATGGGATATAGGGTTTTCAAGTGAATGAGATACAGTTTTTATATTTGAAAACTTAGTGAGTAGTTAATATCACATAAAACAATGGTTTATAAACAAATGTAGTGATTTGTGCCAAAACAGTCATGCACATGATATAAGGATGAATCCAGAAGAAGGTAGATGTTAAAATATAAAATAAGAACACATAGGTTGATGAAATCATCCATGTGGTTCTAGATACCCATTTTTCAGATCTTAACTACTCTAAATTCATCTTCAATCCTTTATGCCATTGAAACATAGTCTCAAATTAGAATAGATCAATAACAAGCTAAGTATCATAATCTTGTTATTTTTTTAATAACTAGTAAAGTGTAAATTAAACATCTTATTTTATTATTTATATTAAATTATTTTATACATATCTCAATCAATCTACATATTCAAAATTTATATCTTATTAGATCACATTAAATCAAAAATAAGGTAAAAACTTGTTTCTCATAGCCTTATAAAATGCCCAACATATGTGTAACTCTATCATTTTTTTACAATCTCAATCATTATTTATCCAAATATAAAACATAATTTTCCCATTATCAATCATAATTTGTTCCATAATCTAATTTGTATGTTTGTCAAGACTAGAATCTTTATGATTGATTTATCTTGTGAATCACTATTCTCAAAAGAAAAGTGTTATATGCATCATGTTAAATATTAAAATTTAAAAATTTAAATCATGTATGATAAAATTAGTATATTTTTCATCATATATAATTTTATCAATCACACATATATTAAAAATTTAAACCTTGGAATGCAATTGTTGTGTCTAGTAGATGTAGTAATGAAACATGCAATGGTAACCATTGTAGTAATAAGCACTCAATCATAAGCCACACATAATATGATGAATCATATACACTATGGAATAACATAATATAATAACGTGTTAAATGAATCACAACACCAAAATATTATCAACCATATAGAAAAGCATACACATATACACATAATATCATGATCATAATGCACACAAACTTTTAAGATATGACAAAGAACACACAAGATTGCATACATAAATCACACTCAACATAACAGATAATTAATATTCACCTAATTTACTCAATGTAATTTATATTCAATATTAACTCATTCATAATCAATGGTCATGAAATTTAACTCACAATGGTCACATAATGTCATGCAATATTCACACATGGAATACAGAATGTAATGTCATAGTCACACAATAGTAACACATGGAATACATAATGTAACATAATAGTCACACAATAATCACATATGTAATATTAAATTTCACAAATATAAATCATAAAAAAATGTAATACACAATAAAATATCACACCATATATCATCCATAAATAAGAAACATGCATAGAACTATCACTGCTAGCCTACATAATCAATATATGTCATCATCACACATAAAAAAGTATAATATCCATGAAATATATCACCTTAAAGAGTATATCCAATATCAATACACATGTAATAAATATATTTAGTCTAATATGATAAATGGAATGGTCATGGAAAGAGAGAAACTAAATAAGGTGTACTAATATGCCCTTAGTGTAGAAAGGCATCCCATGTTTGTGAGGAATGTTCTACATATGTATGCTCATGCATCATATGTACCTATATGTCCTACATCCTACTTATGTATACTGTGAAATTCATGCGAATAAAAAATGGATATGTAATATACCATATGATGATATATGACATATACTAACCATGTACATAGCAAAATGAGTCATGCACATGCCCTAATTTTTTAAAAATATTTTAATGTTTTTGTGTTTATTTATTTATTTAATCTAATTTATCTTCATGCTAATGAATGATCCCATAAATGGGATGATCACATGTATAACCTATATCATACAAGTTAGAATCATCAAGTTGATTTCCATATTCATCTATTAATGTGTCATCCCAAGCATCTTTGGTATCAATGTCATGCACCTTAGTTATGATCATTGAATAATTAGATGTTATTGCTTAATCAATATTTATAGAAATTGGTTTTTATTTTTTCATACTTTAAATATGTTCCATCTCTTGAAATAGAAATATTATTTACTTGGACCTCAAGTATAATATAATCTTGATTCATATTAAGTGTCATACCCATTGACCTTATCCATGATCCTCCAAACACAACATTGTATTGAGCCAAATTAGGGATAAAGTGAAATTTAATGAATCATGATTTAAAAACAATATCTATTAGAAATATTATTTACTTGGACCTCAAGTATAATATAATCTTGATTCATATTAAGTGTCATACCCATTGACCTTATCCATGATCCTCCAAACACAACATTGTAGTGAGCCAAATTAGGGATAAAGTGAAATTTAATGAATCATGATTTAAAAACAATATCTATTGGAAGATAAATGGATCTAATGCATAGTTTAGATGAAGTAGTATTATTTATTTTATTAGTGTCATATCCATGAGATTTAAAGAGTGTCGTTCTAAATACATTAATGTTAAAAAAATTAAAAAACATGACATTGGTGATTTTATTTCCATTTATGAGAGGCTTAAAAGTAAATATCCTTCATATTTTCCCCCATGGGAGTCACACTTGTAACATTAGTTTTCCTAGGTATATATTACTTTTGAACTGCCTTATTAAGTGTCTTTTTCTTAATCAAATCTTCTTGATGCATTTGATTATAAATAATTTTGTTTGTTACCTCTTTCTTAGTCAAATATTATTTTTTAGGTAACTAATTCTTAGCAAATTCTTATTTATATAACTGTAATAAGGATAATTTGGCCTTTGGAGAAGGAACCACAATTTAGTATTTTTATCAACCTTATAAGGTGTGCTTGAATTTAGTGGTGTTTTTATAGATGTATGAAATGTAAGGTCACCACTATAAATAATATATTATATTATATTTTAAAAATATTTAAAATGATTTGTATGGTGTCTAAGAGTTATATGATAATCACAATAATGGTAGGACCATCTTAGAAGATACAAGGGAGTTAATGTGATCATTTTTTCCTATAGTATATTCCAAAGGGTTTCACTTTGAGATGTATTAGGATTATGGAAAATTATTGATCCATTAGTCATATATGCATATTTTTTAAACCCATGTTTGATATGGAAATTTTAAAAATATATAGGATATGAAATGAAAACTAGATATGTAATTTATGTAGACACCTAATTCTGGCCACTGATAACCTCCAATCAGGTTTTTGGCGAATTTCCACCCAAAATGCATAATTTGGTCTAAAAACACTAAAATATGCTAAATGATGTGAAAATAACATATTCAAGTTCCAATTTTGGCTAGGGTATCCCTAAATGGGGTAATACAATTTATTGGCTAGCTAACTTTGATCAGATCAGTTTGAGTCAAAATGCCAATTTTGCACCTGGGTGCTTTAGATTGCTCTTTCCTATCAAATCTCTTGCACAAGGTGTGTATGCCTTTGTTATTTGTTGTTGGTAACTTCATAAATGGTAATACATTTCCAATACAACTAACAACACCTTCCAATTCTAATCTAGTCAAATTTTGGACCAATAACAACGCATTCTAATCAATCTAAGTAATTTATGCACAAAGTGCTTAATCATGCTTAAAATATAATTAACCCAAATCAAGGACTAATCAAAAATTCCATGAAAACTTGTTGAATAATTATTTTTTTAAATGAATATGGAATATCTGCATCATCAGGTGACCTCATTTCTTGGAAAGGCATCCCTAGGCCATAAATGCCACAAACATCAGGATTCATGCCTCCCATGCCTATTAATTGCCCCTTTTTCCAATGTCATGATGAAGATAATTATAAACTTAATTCCAAAAATTTAATTAATCCTCAACCACACATCTTAATCTTGATATGGATGGTTTAGTTTTATTCTGATCAAATCCAAAAATCTATGAATAGAGAGGCCATGAACATCATTTCTAAGCTATTTTAGTGCAAAGTTATAATGCACAAATATCTTCAAGGAGTAATTACAACTATTTTTAATATGCCAAATTAATTCTAATCTAAGCAAAGCCATAATAGAAATATTCCAAGGAGAGATGGAGGTAGCCAAGCTTCCATTGCCAAAGACTTCATGAGTGCCGAGCAAGCCACTACTATAAAGGCATTTGGAGTATCTACGGAAGGTGAAGGAATTATTGTGTTTTACTCCTTACTTTTTAGTTGTGTTTGTCATTTGTTTTTATTAACTAAGCTCTCCCTAGTGTCTAAGCCTAGAAATGTTATGCTATTAGTATGTTTCTTTCATTTTTTTTTCATTTTGGAACTAACACCATCCTAACCATCCTCTTTTGAGTCAAATTCCTAGATCACATAATGACTTACCTAGTGAGACTAGGTGCATCTCAAACCTAAAGGAGATCATTTTAAAAATCTAAAATATTTATTTCATCCTTTCAAACTCTTGTAAATTGATTTTATAACTTTATTTTTCCATTTTTGCTTGCCATAATTTTTACACAGTAACTGACATCAACAAGAATATTGACATCAATTACCTGATTAACCAATGTTAACAAGAATACCAACATCAGTTAGATATTGGTTAGCCAAAGTAACCAATGTTAGTGGTAATAACTGACATCAATCATTGTGTTTTTCCAAAAACATAGACCCAAGAGCTACTATTTTAAAGTTCATTATTTCAAGCTAAAAAGAGCTTCAAAGCTAAAGGACATGCTAACAATTTTGCTATAGGACCAATATTTATATTTGTTAAAAACATGTTTAAATCACCTTTACATGCTTAAAAATCAATTAGGAACCTTTTTTTGGTGTTTAACAAAGAATTTAGAGGTTTTTGGTGAATGTTTTCAAAGTTTGCAACTAGGACCAATGGGTCAAATGAACACCACCAAATCTTTCATTTTGGGTTTAAATTTGAACACACTTGTCAAATTTTGTTTGCAATAGTGGTTTAATCAAATATTTTTTTATAAAAAAGAGGAATTTTATGTGTATGCTCTTCCATTTTTATCCTATAGGGAACCCTCCAAAAACTCATCAAAGTTTGGGTGACCTTGAAAATGACCCTAAAGTCTTTCTACTTCCATGGTTTCTTTATTTTTTATATATTTTGGCTTATGAGGGGGACTTCATCACCTCTCACATGTTCTTTAGGGAATTTTTGACCTAAGGTTTCATCTCCCAGTATTGAATTCATTTGGCTCTTTTTGAGTTTCACACGGGACATAGTGGCACTTTGGACATCACACTACACTAACAGAACAACATGATGTAGTGGTTGCAAAAGGACTAGACCTTTTTGCAACAAGATAAGTGATATAGACCCAAAATCCATGATTTTATTTTGCATTGTTTGGCATGAAATTCATTATCAGTTGATTCCCATAGGTCATTTGGAAACTTGTTATATCTTAGATAAATCCCCACTTGCCACAAAAGTATTGTTGGTTCAAAGTGCACATTAAGGTCCATGTCACAATACTATCATTTGAGATAAGTGGGGGTGTAAAAAAACTAATATATAATGTGCATTTACTTTTGGATGAACACTTAAAATACTCTCAAATGATGTATATTGATGGATTCTAACAATACCAAGCAACCTTGTCAGCTTAGGATCTAAGAGTAATTAATTAGTTAGTCTTTTCCTAGTTTAAAGTCTTGTTTGGAGTCAAAATTTGGTGTAAACAAATAATCCAAAACCAAACACATAGTCCAAGTTTTCCTTTGAACAAAGAGGTGTTATTCTATCCATATGAGATCATCAATTTTCCTTGTTCAAAGATTCATCAAAATATTGAGAGTCATATCATCCACTTTGGTATAATTATGCTGCCCAATTGAGTCTAGATCTTTACCAAAGTTGTTTAAGTCCTTCACTTATAATATAAATTTGGAATTACACCTTTACAATTTCATATGGTTGATGTGTTAAGTGGGTTCACCATTTGTACTAAAGTTGAGGGAACTTAGGTTTAATTTCCAATTTAGGTTGAAGGTCGTTTTAATACTCATAATCATTATCATCATTTGATAGACTTAAGCCATTTTGTGCTAAACACTCTCACCTTAAGTCTATGCACCACAACATTTTTTGAGTCATGGAAAATAGTGTTATCCTATCAAAATTATAGGAAAACATATTTACCTTAAAGCGTTTTTAAAAAAAACATTTTTGTCATACCTTTTGAGTAGTATAACATCATTACACTGCCCAAAACATTTTAAATATTATTTTATAGATCCTCTCGCATGGAGTTCCAAATTTTCTCCTATATTTTCAGACCAATCCGAGTGTACTTTTGTGATATTTTGTCTAAATTGGCTATATTACTCACTTTTGTCTAGCTTGTTTATCAAACATAACCCAATTCTATACCATTTTTTATGAGAAAATAAATTATTGCTAAAGTGCCTTTTGTTTCATACCTTATACCTAGTTGATCAAGTTCATGTCCAAGAATCAAATGCCTAGTGTTTATTAGAAAGTGTTTCACATATTTTATATTAAAACTTTCATCTATTTCAAAGTCTAGCTTTTAGCGTCATTTGGCCAAGATTCCTAGTGCATGCCTTGTTTGAGCCTAGCTTTTGATGTTGTATTTGGCCAAAAGACCTAGCAAATTTTTAATTTTCTAGATTAGACTGATTTGAAACACTTTAACTTTAGAGTTTGGCATTTTGATTTTAAGACCATTTACTTTCTTACCTTTGTGTGAATAGTGAAACATTAGATACTTCATGCTAGCTTGTTTCTTCATAAATATTTGCATAAACCTTTTGATACTTTTGACAAAACTAAAGCAAGTTGGGACATCATCTATATTAGACATTGTCCTTTTTATATTTTTTATAACTCTTTGACATTTTATTGCAAAAGCATTGACTATGGATCCCAACATGTATTCCTACACTCGTAGTGGACTCATGTACAATCCAGGGATTATTAATTTAGTTGCATAAGAAGAAATGGTGCATGACCCCTATGTGGATAATATTTCTTATGAGATGGATTTTTATCCCTCTTATAATAATCAATCAGGGACATAAATCCAAGATATATTGGCCAACTATCTGGTTAACACACCACCTTATTCAGAATAAGACCAAGAGCAAACTACATAGTACCTAGCTATAATACCTACAGTGGATGAGCCAGTACTTCAATATTCATACTCTACTAATATGGCTTCCACGTATGATCCATTTTTGTTTGAATGACATTTATTAGAGAATAAAGATGAGATTTAGGTTAGATCCATAGAAGTAGGGGCTAAGTTTCCAGCAGATTTCCCCCATGAAAATTTACCAAGTCTAGTAAGAGTGCCACACAATATCATTTACGATCAATAGGCTTATTCTATAAATCCTATGGATCTAGTAAAAATAAATTTCCAAGATCCTAACATATCTAATCAAGGTAAAAACATCATGGAATATCACTTTAACCAAATGCAGATAACATATCAAGCATATCTAAATCTAGTACGTGATTTCAATTAGATGAATATGGTAAGCAAGCCTCTTATTAACCTAGTTCCCTCACCAAGAGTGTTGATAGAGTTAAATATATGAGAATCTAAATTATGACCCATTTTTACAAACCATTTTAATAGATAACTTGATGCATATACATGTTATTGAAGAAGTGTTTTTAGCCTCTACATTGAATAGTGATCCAAACATAGTAGATAATATGTAAACAACATCTAGTCCCGATCAAAGTAGTACTAATGCACAAACAACTAGCCACAAACATGTGCCTATAGTTAATCCCATGAGTAAATCATCATACCAGGGAGTGGGAGTTTCTACGCCCCAGCCTCAACCAGTTGCTTCCTCAAGTGTGCAACCTATGGGATTAGGTAATAAAAAAAATGTGATGAATCCTACTCCTCAAAAATTAATGAGTATTATTCCACAATAATAGGCAAAATCTAGTGTATCAATACAATAGAGGATAAATACATTTACCACCTCAATTAGGGGCAACAAATTTTCCACCTCACTAGGTAACGGATGAATGCACCTCTTCAATTACAGACTAATATGCCAATCCAAAACCAAGTTATGACTAATCAATAATGTGCAAATATTGGTCAATGAAAAATTCCAACTCTATAACTTACTTTCACTTCCTCACAGGGATTCATGCAACAAGGAGGTCCCCATGTTTCTCAAGTACCTACTAGACAACCATTAGTTCAAAATGTGCCACAAATCCAGAGACAAGGTCTTGGTCCACAAGTTCCCACTCAATAACAAGGTTTGATTAGTTGGCAACATGTCTCTTTTCAACCACAATAGGCATAGTATATTTATATCCCTCCATCCCAAACATAAAATCCTCCAAGTCAAATCTTTATCACCAACCCAAGTTATAATATCCTATAACCAAATGTGCATTTCATGTACATCCTAATCCATGTATGCATATTCTTGGTCCATTCCCCAACCAAGCCAATATACCCCAACAGGTGTCTCCATCATACTCTGGTCAAAGTGTCCCACTTGTGACCTCCCATCCATTTACCCAAACCATTTTTCTCCCTCAAACCAATGCCCCTTCTAATTTCCTATCCCAAGAATTGCAACAGATAAAGGATGCAATTATTATTATTCAAGTTGGGAAGCAGACTAAATTTTTTAAATTGGATGATGTGTGTTCCTATCCATTCAACATGGAGTATTTATAGATACCATTTCCTCTAGGATATGAACCACCCAAATTTGAAAAATACAAAAGGAAAGGTGATCATAAGGCTCATTTGATCAAATTATTTATCGCATGTCAAGTAGTGGCATTTAGAGATATATACCTTTTATTGTTGTTTCCAAGGAGCTTGGCTAGACAAGCCTTGGAGGGGGTTTTAAAGTTTCCTAAGAACTTAGTAGTATATTTTGATGATATTTTTGATAAGTTTGTGTAGCACTTTTCTTATAATCTTGAGCATGAGATTTCATTGGTGGATTTAACACAAGAAAATCAAAAAAATAGTGAGAGTTTAGCAAGTTATTTACAATGATGGAGAGCCCTTATGAGCCATTTCACCTAGAGTTTACCAGATAAAAAATTATCCATTATGTTTACCAAAAATTTGCATAGTGAGATAGCTTATCATTTGGAACTATAATGTGCACATATGTTCAAGGAAATCATTGACAAAGTCTTGTTGATCGAGAGGGTGCTTATCAATTAAGGAGTCATCAAGATTAATTCAAATAATAAAAATCAAGGTACCAATTAGGGAAATGACCAATATCCCATCTAAGCACAAGCATCATGACTTACACAAGCCAATAACCATGAAAGATTGAAGCAATTCAACCACAATAGGAATGTTGTGGGATATGGATTAATTGAGTCTCATCATGTTCAAATGGTGAAAACATCATCTACACCACCTTTTCAGCTTACTCCTACTCAACTAGTGTTGCAAGTGTAACAACCAAAACCTACATAAAAATACAACAATCTTTACCATTGCAAACCCCTCCTCCTATGAGAGCTATGCCTGCACATCATGTCTTTAGTGACCTAGAAGAACCTATTGAATCTATATTTCACAAGTTTACTAATGCTAATATGATTAGTTATTCTATACTAAAGCATTATTTGAAATACATTCCTTATCTTGATTGGTACTATGAAAATGAATTTTGTGACTATCATCGGGTCAATGAGCATAATATATGAAGATGTGTCCAAATTAAGCACTTAATTAAGAATATGTTAGAGAATGGGGAGATAAAATTGGATAATGGTGCTTCCACTTCTAATCAAAATCTTGGGACCTATCAAAACCCCTTTCTCTAACATAAAAATCAACAATAGTAGAATAATTAGCAACAACAACAACCAGTATAACAGCAAAATCAATAGTATCAAAATGAAAGGCCAAACTAGTAGAACCAATGAAATTAACAACAAAACCCAAAATGATATAATAATAGACAAAATCAAGGTTAGAATGTTAACAACCAATAAACTTACCATGCAGTTGCACATGACTACAATAGGGTTGTAGGTCATATTGTAGGGGGTAGTATTAATACCATCTCCATTAATCCTAGACCAAATACTAATCCACCTAGACCATTTCTAAACAATAAAATTCAAATAAATTACATGGATAATTCTTTTTTGACCTAGGAGTGCATACAAGCAAACCAACAAACTAGGACATCCCCTTTTGGATCTTATAGTGAAAACTCATTCTTACCACGTGACCACATACAAGTGCATTGATAACTGAGACTTATCCTGTATGGTCCCACACCATTCCCAACATTTTTTAACAATAATGGTCTAATATTTAATCCTAATTGTGTAATCAAAACTCAAAGGTCTAAGATTACTATCTTAGGCCCACAAATATATACCACTTTGCCTATCATCTAACCAACCATTTAGCCTCAGAATAAACCATCCACTACTGACCAAAACAAGAAATTTGATATTATGGAATAATTAAAAAAGACACCAACATAAATTTCTATTTTAGACTTTTTGTGAACATCAATAATCCAAAAAAACATATTGAATGAGTTTTTGACCTAATCCACTATTGCTAGTGAAATTTCCCCTGATAACTTTCAAGATTTGGTTGGACACCTAGCTCTAGCCCAACAAGTCACATTCAACCAAAGTGATATGTCTTCCTTTGGCCCACTCCAGAATAACCCATTATACATATAAGTTTGTATTAAATGGCATAAATTGAAATGTGTCCTTATATATAATGGATTAGGCCTCAACATAGTGTCTCTAAAGCTCATCAAGCTTCTTGGGTACACATTGATAGATCTCCAACCAAAAATAATAACTATTAAAGCTTATGATAATCAAGAAAGAGAATCATAAGGCACCAATTAGTTTGCCAGTTATCATTGGGCCTTTGACCCATGATACACTTTGCCATGTGCTTGATCTTGAGTTATCATACAACATGCTTCTAGGTAGGCCTTGGTTATATGAAATTCATGCAGTCCCATCAATGCTACGCCAATGTATCAAGTTTTCCCACTCAAGGATCAAAGTGAATATTTCAAGAGATTTACATCCATATGAGCAATGCAAACATCTTGAGGCCAAATATTAAAGCTATAATTATTAGTATGGTATGAATCCAAATTCTAAGTAGGATAAAGGAAAATCTATACTTATTAATCCTTCAATAGATAATTTCATAGATCCTAATACCTTAGATTCCCTTTTCCTCATGCCACCTCTTGTAGCTTCTAATCATTTCACCATTTCAGATAATGGACTGGGAGAGTATGTGACCCATGATATATTTCATATTGCCAATCTTCCTCAGAATTCAAAAACCTTTGGGTGACCTAAAGTCATCTTGCATATACACTAACAAAAAAATAACAAAGATGAGAGACCTATCAAATTTATACTAGCATCTAGCCTAGGACTTGACCCTCTTGAAGGGGATTAATCATGGTTATACAATGAAAACCAAGCTGATTTTTATAAAAATGCCAAGTATCCTATTCCTAAAAAGATCATGGAGCATCACAATTATGAAGGAAGAGGCCTCAAACTGAATCAGTAAGGAACTATCGAGCTAATTTCTATGCTTAAGTATGAAAGACCTTATGGAGTTGGATTTAAACTACCTGGGGGTGACCCCATATATCTTATTCAAACTCCATCACCAACGACTAGCGATGATGATGTCAACAATCAAATAGAGTCTGATCATAGTCTCACCTTTAATGACCTAGCTAAAACCAACCTATTTGATAATAATGCCATTTATACCCTTACCTTGTCCATTCATCACAATCATTTGTCATTATATTATCCCCAATTGATAGATTGGGACTAATAAGAATCTAGTTTGCTAATTGATGAGTTCCAGAATGACAAGGCATTTTGTGACTTTTTAGGCCTTAGAGACAATGTTCCATTGGGAGATCATAAATCAGGATTCTCAATCACATTAGATCTTGTAGCCTATTTTGGAGAGTGAGTGAACACCCTTAGCCAAAAACAAATAAGTAAAACATTGAGGTCCCAAAGTGAAAACCTCTTTGAGGTGATTTTTAACTAGGGAAAAAGTAAAGATAAAGGCCAGTCTAGTGGTGAAAACCTATTTTAGGTGACATTACATGGGGGGTTCATTCTTCTTTGAATTTAGATTAGGAGACTACCAATGATGAAATTGAATATGGATCTAAGTTTAGCTTTGAGAAATAACAAGCATTTGATTAAATTCTCTAATAATTTTTAACTATTTTTATTACATAGCTAGATCTTCTATTAGGGGACTTAGATTCATCATACTTAGGAGAAGTTGAAGATCAAGTCCTAATAGAGGACCCTGACATAATTTAATAGTTAAAGTCACTACCTATTATCCTAAAAGATGGTTTGACCCTTCTAGTCAAAGATATAACATAGGTAAATATCATTACTTCATCAGACTTCAAATGGATAAAATTAGGAGTGTCCATCACTGAGGAGTAATGTGATGTCTTTATAGCTCTATTGAGAGAATTTGTAGATATATATGCATGGGCCTATTCTGACATGCCAAGTTTAGACCCTACCTTGGTTTTGCACCATCTTGTGGTTAATTTTGATGCTAAATTAGTAAAAAAAAAGATATGTAAGATGCATCCTCACATTGTTGTATTGGTAAAGAAAGAGTTGGAAAAACTCTTAGAATCAAGATTTATTCAATCCATTGACTACTTAGAATGGATCTCTAATGTGGTGCCTCTTAGTAAAAAGCTTGAAGGGATCAAAATCTATACTAATTTTTGAGACATCAACAAATCTTTTCCTAAAGATGATTTTCCCTTGCCTAATATCGACATGATCATTGACTCCATAGTGGGTTATGAAATGCTTTCACTCATGGATAGCTTTTCAGGATATAACTAGATTAGAATTGCATCAGAAGACCAACATAAAATGATGTTCACCACTCCATGGGAAACATTTTGTTATCAGGTAAGGCCATTTGGCCTTAATAATGTTGGAGCTACATATCAAAAGGCCATGAATGTCATATTACATGTTATGATCCATGATAATGTTGAAGACTATGTCAATGACATATTAGGAAAATCTAAAACTAGGGCTAACATTATAGTAGTGTTACATAATATATTTGAAATATTACAAAAGTATAAAGTTAGACTCAATCCAAATAAATGTGTGTTTGGTGTAACTTCTAGTAAGTAACTTGGATTCATTGTGTCTCATAGAGGCATTAAAGTTGATCCAGCTAAAGTCCATGCTATAATCAAGATGCTACCACTAACCAATTTAAAGCAACTCCATAGTTTGCAGGGAAAGATCCAATCAATCTGATTCTTCATCTCTTAATTAGTAGACAAGTGCCATATATTTACACATCTTTTGAAGAAACGAGTTGCATTTCACTGGGATGATCACTACAAAAAAAAATTTCAACAATTCAAAGACTATCTTATTAATTTTCCTATTTTATTACCTTTTATGCTAGGGAAACAATTTTTTTTATACCTATCAGTAACTGAACATGCTCTAGGGGCACTCTTGGCTCAACATGATGACAATGGAAAAGAGCATGTTGTATACTACCTAAGCTATACCTTGGTTACATATGAACATAACTATGCACTTGTTAAAAAATCTTGTCTAGCCATGGTTTTCATAGCTTAAAAACTATGCCATTAAATGTTGAATAATAAGACCATGATCATTTCTAAAGTAGATCCACTTAAGTATCTACTATCTGAAATAGCTTTGTAAAGAAGAATGGCTAAATGGATCATGCTTCTCAGTGAGTTTGACACATAGTATGTCACTCAGAAGGCAATCAAGGGACAAGTTCTTGTAGATCAACTTGCTGAAGCACCTCTCATAGACACATAGGCACTCATGTTCCAATTTCTTGATGAATCTACCATGACTGTCATTGACACACCCCTTGAGGAGTAGCCTTGGAATTTGTATTTTGATGGTTATTTTACTGCACATGGATCGAGGATAGAATTATTATTTATTAAACCATAGGGGGATTTAATCCCTAAATCATTTAGAATCATCTTTCTTTATACAAACAACATGGTTGAGTATGAAGCACTTGTTGCAAGACTTTGACAAGTAGTGTAGTGGAATATATCTCATTTCCAAGTTTATGGTGATTCTTAGTTAATCATCAATTAGGTTACAGATCATTTTTAGATCAAAGATGATAAGCTGGTTCCATATAAATCCATGGTCAACACTCTTAAGCAACAAATTACTAATATTTAGTTTGAGTACATACAAAGGGCTAGTAATAGAACTACAAATGACATGGCTACTATTGGCTCTCTCATTTGATAAATAGATAAAGCTATAGAGTATCAGTTCCTCATCAAGAATTTATTAGCACCATCTCATGAACCTTCAACCATTTCCATGATTTGTGATATTTTTGGTCCTAATTATTTCTAGTACTCAGACCTTTACAAATACCTTCATGACAAACTTATACCACCTAACCTATCTCAAAAAAAAACCAAAACCCTCATTCATTATTCCACTCATTATACTCTACTTGGATCCACCCTTTACCATCATAGTTTTGATGGAACTTTGTTTCATTTTTTAACTTGGGTAGAGTCTATGCTAACATTAAGATAATTTCACAAAGGAATATGTGGATATCATTCTAGTGTGGTAGTCCTATCCAAAAAGCTTTTGTGTACTAGTTATTACTGGTCCACAATGGACGTAAATGCCACTGCATATGTAAAAAAGTATGATAAATGTCAATGGCATGCTAATCTGATTCATGCTAGATCAAAATCTCTAAAACTAATGTTGATTCCATGGCCATTTTATACATGGGGACTTGACCTCATTTGGAAGATTAACCCCACTTCATCTAACGACCATAAATATATCCTTACCACCACTGAGTATTTCACTAAGTGAGTTGAAGTTATACCCCTCACTTACATGATTGGAAAGAAAAATTTTAAATTCATTTTCAACCACCTCATTTGTCATTATTGTATCCCCTTTGACATTATATATGATAATGGAGGATCATTCAAGAATAAGGATGTAGACCAGTTATGTACTAAATACAACATCACCCAATATTTTTATACAACACATTACCCTCAAGGTAATGGCCAAGCTGAGGCATCCAACAAAACCATTATCAACATTCTCAAAAATATTTTTAATGACACTGGTCATGATTGACACCTCTAGATATTCCCTTCCCTTTGGGCATATCATACCAATCATCATACTCCCACAAGATCCACTCCATACTTGTTTATGGTACTAAAGCCATCCTTCCCATTGAGGTTGAATTACCTTCACTATGCATCTCTTTCAAGCATTCCTGGATGATCATGACTATTGAGTAGCTCACTTGCATGAGATAGATTTCCTTGATGAGAAATGCATGGCCATGCTTAACAATATTCAAGCATATCAAAACTAACTCAAATGCCACTATAATAAACATGCTAAGTATAAAACATTTTAACTTGGTAATCTTGTTCTTAAAGAAAACCAAAATAATACCACAACTAAAAATAAGCATAAAGGGAAATTCAAACCAAACTCAATAGGACCTTTCATCATTACTACAGATTATTGGTCAAGAACATACAAGCTCACCACACTAGATGGAAAGGAAATTCTTAAGCCAATGAATATTATTCATCTCAAGTGGTACTATACTTGAGCACTAAGGTGTATTCTCTATAAGGATCATTTCATTTATGCCATTTTATCACTATTATTCTTTATCCAAATACCCTCCTTATCCATACTCTCTATTGTATCCACTTTTTAATTCTATTCTATCGACCCAGTCTATTCTAAAGCCTAGCCTATTTGACCTTGGTTTTTTCCATTTGTTACATAGTTTCAGCATCAAGGTATTTGATCAGTTCATTAGTTAGTTTAAGTAATTCAAATAGAGACCATATTTTGGGATAGTGTAATATAAGTTTCGGTAGTTGCATCCTTCATTTTTTATTCCTTCTTACCACTGGTATTGCTACTAATTATAACTACCTTTAGGTAAATTAGTATCATTGATCTATGTTGTTGTGTCTTGGTTATAGCCACCTATGGGAAAATTAGGGGTAACACTAAGCCTTGATGTACCAACTTGCTAATTCCTATGCCACACTATGCCTTTTTACCAATTGTGCCTATTTTATTTAAATTGATTACTATGCTAGTCGAGTTCTTCCACTGTAATGATGGAACTTTAGTGACTTGAGGTCCTACTCTGGGACTATGTAGGCAACACTCAATACTTATTGAGGTCATCTCAGTCACCCTTCTCCACCACACTCTCATCATTTTTCAAGAAACCTAAGCTATGCTCTCATCATTTTATGAGAAACCTAATCCGTGATCTCACCATTTTGTGATCTTGAACCATTTAGTATCTCATCATTCTCGATTGAGTTGAGACACTCCAAAATAATTCCAAAAACATTTGAAAAATCATTAGAAAAGAAAAAAAATATTGACCACTTCTTTGCCTTAAGGATTCTGGGAACCCTTACTAAGTTACAAACAAATCACTTGCCACTTAGTTTCCCCATCCTTTTTGTCCTTTTCTCTCACACACTTGCCATTTTTTAAGACCATTCCTCTTCTTCTATCATATCCATTTTGTTTTTTTTTCCTCGATTATCACATTCTTTCCATTCCGTGGGAGAATTACATTTGCCCTAATTTTTTTTATTGGATATTACATCCATGGAACTATATAGGCAATGTCCACTTTCCTAGTGCATATGGAGATAGATTGACCACCCCTTCCTTTTCTTCTATTCCCCCATTTTGTTTGTTTGTTAAGTCATCACCAATTTTCTAGGGGTAATGTTCATATGGTTTCTATTGCATTGTTTGTTTGTTTGTTTCTACTTATTTTATTTGTTTGGCTATCTATTTGTTTACTTTTAGCATGGTTTCATTTATTTAGTTTATGTGTGTTCATTGGGTGATTCCTTTCCCACACTTACACTTGAATCCATCCATATTCATATGTTTACATTATCATCATGGTTTTTATCATTGGTGCATTATTTTATTTTGAGTATTGGGTTATGGGAGTTAGTCCTCATGCATATTTTAGTCAAGTCCTCATGATGTTATACCATGATGCCTACCAACACATGATACAAAAAACCTCAACTTTAAGAAGTCTATTCAGGAATGGTGGCATCTCTTTGGCATCAACATCCTGATTCAATCCTAATCATATCCCAAACATAGTAATTAACCATGAAATAATTTTAACCTTTATTAGTTTGGATGAGCATCTCCCTACTAGTAAGTTGTTCCAATTCATCATTACCCTCTATGTTAATTTATCATCATCCTTGGCTAAGTTTATCATGTTTTCCATAATCAGGGTCTAATGATTATAACTTCCTATAGGCAAATTATTACACACCATCCCACCTACATTTCTTAATGATTATAACCACCTTTGGGTAAATCATTGTGTTGTCACAACTTTACTTTTTCTACCCATAAAAGGGCATGTTATTACCTTGTTTGTCTATTCTAATTGGGGTAGTTCCATATTCTGAATGATTATAACTACCTTTGGGAAAATCATTGTGTTATCATACCACATTACCACTATCAGGGTACAATGTTTATAACCACCTTTGGGAAAACCATTGTGCATCATCCCACTTGCATTCTCCATGATTTTGATTACTTTTTAAATATCATTATGTTTTCACCCCATTATCTTTCCTTTCTTTAGTCTCCTCATTTTTCTTCTTTCTTTTTGAGGGACTATTTGCCAACATACTTGTGCCAATTGTTCCCTCGAGGGGGTATTGTATAGTTAGTTTATCATCATTGCAGTTGTAGGCATATAAGACCTTTTCATTATTCAAAAAGATGTTACTATGCTTATATCTTACAATTCCTTCCCAAATAGGGGAAAACTGTAGACACCTAATTCTAGCCACCGATAACCTCTAATCAAGCTTTTGGCCAATTTCCACCCAAAACACACAATTTGGCCAAAAAATACTAAAACATGCTAAATGATGTGAAACTAACATATTCAAGTGATAATTTTGGCTAGGGTATCCCTAAATGGGGCAATTTAATTTATGGGATAACTAACTTTGATCAGTTAGTTTGAGTCAACATGCTAATTTTACACCTGGGTGCTCTAGTTTGCTCTTTCATATCAAATATCTTGCACAAGATGTGTATGCTTTTATTATTTATTGTTGGTAACTTCCTAAATGGGAATATAGTTTCAATGCATCTAAATTCTAATTCCAATCTAGTCAAATTTTGGATCAATAACAAGGCATTCTGATCAATCTGAGTAATTTGTTCACAAAGTGCTTAATCAAGCTTAAGAACTAATTAACCTAAATCAAGGCCTGATAAAAAATTCCATGGAAACTTGTTGAATACTTATTTTTGAAAATGAATATGTAATATTTGCATCATCAGGTGACTTTATTTCTTGGGAAGGCATCCCTAGGCCATAAATTCCACAAATATCAGGATTCATGCCTCTCATGCCTCATCAAAACCCTCAATTCCTCTTAATTGCCCCTTTTTCCAATGTCACAATGAGGATAATTATAAACTTAATTCCAAAAATTGAATTAATCCTCAACCACACATCTTAATCTTGAGATGGCTAGTTCAGGTTGATTCTGATCCAATCCAAAAATCTATAAATAAAGAGGTCATGAACATCATTTCTAAGATATTTTGGTGCAAAGTTATAATGCATAAATATCTTCAAGGATTCATTAAAACTAGTGTTACCATGCCAAATTAATTCCAAGCCAAGACAAGACACAAGCAAAAGGTTCCAAGGAGAGATGGAGGTAGCCAATCTTCCATTGCCAAAGACTTCATGAGCACAAGCCAAGCAAGCCACCACTACAAAGGGATTTGGAGCATCCGAAGAAGGTAAAGAAATTCTTGTGTCTTATTCCTTACTTTTTAGTTGGGTTTGTCATTTTTTTTTTGGTTAACTAAGCTCTCCCTAGTGTTTAGGTTTAGATATTTTATGCTATTAGTGGTTTTTTTTCATTTTGCTTTCACTTTGGAACTAACACCATGGTAACCATCCTCTCTTGAGTCAAATTCCTAGATCACAATTTACATTTTTATGCTATTAATTTATTGCATGTTCAAGCTTATCTTAAATTGATGTTACCTTTACACATAGAGTTTTGATTTTATTTTTTAAATCATATAATCTATATAAATGGTGGAACTCTAAGTATATCTATTCAATAATTGAATCTTATCATGGATTTACAAACTAGGCACACTACTAGCCATATTTTGAGAAGATTTAGATTGAGGGTCACAAACCCTAGACACTCTAATTTGATATTCAAAAAATAATATAGAATATGAGGCATCATACATATTAATATTGTGAGAGAATTGACCTATTTATCCAATATGATCCTAGGGAAGATAATGGGGTGTGGATGGTGGCTATCACTATCTTAAGTTGGAACAAAAGAAGGCACACACAAAGGCATTTCAGAAAATAGATCTAAAATCCAAACACATAAATATAAAACTCTAAAAGGAAGGATGAAACCCTAAGGGAAACCTATGGTTTTCCACACTTGAGAGAGGGATCTAATTAATCATAGTGTTTTAACCTATTTTAGATTTAATGATGTAAACAAGCTAAAACTAGATATTATTTAGACTATATAAGATAATAATGAACTATGCAGATCTAAATATAAAAGAAAATAGTATTTAGCTTATTATTTATATAAATCACAAGAGGATAAGGTAATTAAAATTTTCATTTTTCTATTATGCTCTTGTCTATGCATAGTCACATAATTTAATTTGAGCTAGATCTATGGTTGCTCTACTTAGGAGACTGATTGCCAAAATCTATCAAGACACTATAGTAATGGTTAAATGGATGTGTCCATTGTATATTGGAATTATCCTCTATTTTTTATGATATGTTTTTACACTAATCATTTCAATTTACTATCAATATGATGCATGTGTAATTTTAGATGCTTTGTCCTATGCACAGATTTAGATCTTGTCTTCCTTAACCTTTAAACCCTAAATCCACTTTTGACATTTTTTTGGCATATAAATATGGGTTATAAATAATGCATTAGACATGATCAACCACATAATATTTTATTTCTATGCATATTCTATGTTATAGTACTTGAATAAGATCTCAAACCACACATAATACTCCCACTTATGTGAATGTGTGCTCAATAATGATCCACTTGGATGCAATCCAACCTGTTGTCTTTTGACACTTGAAAATATGAAACTTTGACCTTGATTTAGGTGCTTAGAATTAGATTAGAGAGTCTTCCTTTGAGTTTTTTGAGATTTATATGCTTTAGAATAGTGCCTCTAAGTTATTTAAGTGTTTTTATAATTATGCAAATGTAATGCCAAGTAAGTGCTATATGAGAATAGCCTTAGGCTTGATGTGTATAAATAGATAACTCTTTAGGTAGTTTCTATCCATAATCAACATGTAAAATTGTGTGGGATAACCCAAGGGAGGGATTTAAATTTGAAAGATAACCACTTGGAGAACCTAGGACACTACCTATAAATGGTGGTGTTTGTCTTTTGTTAGCACTATCCAAGAAGGATGAAATAGTGATTTAGAAGATGGAAATGGTCTTCATAGGATAATAAAGAAATAAGGCATAGAGTATGGAAATCAGGTTCATGAATGATGATTAATTAAGAATTCCAAGTAGATATATAGGTGAATGGTTAGGAGAAAATGTTTGTAAGATTCAATTATGCATGCACAAGTTATGCATGTCTAAAAGTATGTCAAAATTGATATTTTAAAGTGTCTAATACCAAATTTACATGTCTACAAGATAAAATTGAGTAGATTTAACACATTATATGGGTCATATTAAGTAGACTTATCATATTACATGGGTCATATTAAGTAAGTTTATTATATTGAATGGATTGATAGACATTTTATGACATTATGATAGACATATTATGGCATTTTGAGTTATAAAGGATTAGATTTGGGACATGAATGTTGTTAGTACATGCAAAAAAAAAAATCTATATGAGGATCAATGGTACTATATAAGCACTTTGGATCTAAAATTTATCTATAGTGGTGTATTCAAATTTTTAATTTACATATAGACATGTTTTTGTGTTCCACCTTTACATATCAGCTTGGTTCAGGGTTCCACCTTTTTATATGTGAAATACATACCTAGTTTAGGGTTGCACCTTTTCATACATTTTTTTTGGGTGCCACATCTACAAATAGTGCTTGGCACCTTGTTTTATTTTATGACCGTCTAGGGGTAGGCCAAGATCAAATACCAACAAGTATAGGCATTATTTTATTATGTTAATTTTTATTTATAATATATTATTATTTTATTATAATAGTAATATATCTTAGCATGTGCATCATTGATCACAAGTAAACATTAGACATTATAAAGCATTAGGGAAATGAAATATATATGTTGAAAGTCACCAATATAGGTTTTAAATATCTTTCATCTCTTTAAATCAATACTTAACATTATATTTAAATATTATATTAAAGTTACATTTGTAGACACCCTAATTTGGTATGATCCTTGACTATAAAATTATTTTCATGTGTCTTTACATAAACGAGATTTTACTTATGAGTAGGGCACTCATTATATATTTTGTCTTTGCCTTGCACTATCTCATATACTTTATTTGGTTCCATGATCTTATGTTTTATCTTTATTTATGATTCTTTAGTATTTCATAGGAATCCCTAATCTTGTTATTTTGACTCTAACTTTTATGTTTATTCAGAGTAATTCCAAAAAATTCTAGACTATGTCAATTATTGTACACATATAAAGTGACACGCTAACCTTCTTGAACTTAGCTTCATGAGGAAAAACTGAGACAATTAATAATGAGAGATGATGTGATGATCAGTCTACTAGTCTAGTTGGTCTTTTTAAGCTAGTTAAGGTGGTTGAATGCGCTGAACTAGAAGAGCTAGTTGGTTCAGATAAGATACTCACATAGGGTTTTAGGTAGTGAACGGTAGTAGATGCTTTTGTCTATAAATAATAGGTAAGTTATGTCAAAGTGATCATTAATGGAATAAAACTATGGTGTGACAACATCCCAAGAATATCTAGAATTTAAGCGAACTAGATATCATAATTCTTAGTTTATATTGGGT
>JARHVA010009596.1:0-150000 GCA_037957365.1 Torreya grandis | reverse complement strand
TTACCAAGGTAGGACCATGTGAAATTAAATTTAGACTTGTATTAACATGATTTGGCACATACACATAGTTGGATAACTATGTGTGGTTTGAGTCCTCTTTGGAGTATTGGAATGTAGGTAATCTTCAATAACTCAATAGAGAGTGGATGGGTCTATCCAACACATATTTATAACCCATTTTTCCAAGTCAATATAATTCAAAAATTAAATTTAGGCTTTCAAGGAAAATTGAATAAAAATCATGACTTGTACATAGGACCAAGGGCAAGTAAACATCGAGAAATCATCTAAAAAGGTAGGAACACTGATTTATGGTAGAATAGAGTGGAAAATATGAAAGGATAGTATCGACGGATAGTGGATAAAATTAATAATTTTAGGTGTCTAAGCTTCACCAACAACATATGTGAAAATTTTTAAATTTTTTCTCTTGATGTTATAGTTATTGAGATACTGTATGGTAATCTTGAGGATGATGACATAGATAGTGAATATTAAATAATATAAAATTATCTAAGTTCCTTATCTCCCTCCTTGCTTGGTAATTTTTATGTTTAGTAAGTCCAGTAAATCTCTCTTTAGCATTCATATTTATGTGGTTAATGTATTATCTAGCATAATTTAAATTTCAATAGATTTACTATGTTTATGTTACCTTAAAATTTAAAAATAGTTAAAACACCCCTTATTTGATAGAACTTGGATTCATGCTATGGACATTGTCCCATCAACCCTACATCAATGTTTTAAATTTTGGCATGATGTATGTTTGCATATATGTCTTGTGGATAATATACCTTTCAAAAGTTAAAAATTAGTGGAACTAACTTAAAAATATATACCATAATTGGATATTACTAAATCATCCTTATCAAGTTCATTATAAGTCATTCTGATAGAACCAATACATACATATGATATGGTAGAAAATAAAAATATGAATTAAGATAAATCATTGTTTTCACAAGCACTATCATTTTATCAATATTTTTTAGAATGAGTTGCACTTATATATGAAATGAAAAAGGAATAAATAACATATCTTCAATTATTTATCAATTCTAAACATCCAAACTTAGATAATATTGGGGATGATAGTGATGATGATGACAATGGAATTCTCAAAAACATAGATGAATAATTGTCTCATTTAAACTTTACACTTGTGGTACTAAGTGAATATACAAATAATTAAAACATGTTGAGTGTTGATAAATTATGAGGTTTCCTGTATACTCGACTTATGCTCGATAAAAATAAAGGGAAGGTACCCATTTAATATAGTGATAAGAATAGAGATGATGTCTTATAAGATAAAAAATAGAAAATAATATACTCTATGGTACATCATCAAATAGATCATGATATACATTATAAGGAATACATGAATGTAAATTTGTAGGCTAGTTGTAATATCACCAAGACAAAAATCTCTTCAAATAATCACTCCATAAAATAAAACTTTATTAAATCTAGTATGACTCAATTGCAATAAGAATAAAACATGTCATATTTTTTATATGATGAGTATCCAAAATATATACATTATTTATTTAAAAATATAGATCACATAGAGGTGAAAATTTAATAACCAATTCAAAATATGCATCAATGACAAACAGAATGCAGAAGAAGAAAGGGGTCGGGAGAGACTTGAAGAACCCAAGAAGGAAAAATCGGAGGATGAAGATGGAACAGAGAGTTGGGAAACCAACTCTAGTAATGATGAAAAAGGATCGGAGGAAATTGAAAAGGACAAAGTTAATACTGAGGAGGATTCTGTTACCAGAACAGAAGAGTTGGAGGAAAACCAGAAAGTGGCGGAGGAAGACACTGTCCAGGAAGATCCGGGTGAGGACCCAACTTCTAAGAAAGAAAAGGAAATATCTGTCCAAGAAGATATTCAAAACATGGAGATGGAAATTGAAGAAGGAATCAATGAGCGGGAACAAAAGAGCAAAGATGACCTCTTTGAAGAAGATAGGAATAGTCCGAATAAAAAATCTGAGGATTGGAGAGGAAAGAATCAGAATGAAGAAATTAACACTCCTATGACTTGGGTTAATAGTAAAGCTGAGTCTTCTTCCCAATTAGATTTTTGGCTGTGTAGGGAGATCATTGAAATCAAGAAAAAAGTGGAAACGTTGGAAGAGTCTCTAAAAGCTGCTTGGAACAAAGTAAACAGCATGGAAATTCAGCTAAGTGAGATCCCTGTGAAGCTTAAAGCTTACAAAATCAATCTCCAGGAGTTAATAAAGGATAACAAAAAGAAAATGGATGAAGTAACGTCTAACATTTGTGCAGCAGCTATGAACATAGGTAAATGAGCCAATGAGGAGACCAAAGCACTAGAGGGTCCCAGAAAAAGGACAAGGCAAAGTTCCAGAAAGAAAGATACACAAAAAGGAGCTTTGCTGGAGGTTATCACACAGGAAACTGCTTTGAAATAAAAAGAAGCCATGAACTTGATCCTGGAACTGGATGAATAATATGGTCCTTCTTGGTGGTAAATAAACTGGTACAGTTCTTTGTTTTTCACTTGTTAGCTTTTGTTTGTTGTTTCTCCAGACTTCTGTTTCTGGGTTTTGATCGGATGTATCTCTGATGGTTTCTGGACCATTCTTAACTTGATGTTGCTACTTCTCTGTAGTGTTTTTTAGGCATTTCCTATGGGTGTTGTTGTTTGTATGTTTTCTTGCTCTTTGTTATAGGGTTTCGGGGCCCCTTCAAAACCTGATTTTACCTCTAATCTAAAACAATTGATTTTTGGCCATATGCACAAACAATGCAAATCCCTCAAATAAAATTTTATAGATTACCAATTGATTTCTAGGTTTCAATAGCATAATCCAATCCATTGCATCCTATTTTAGTCTTACTCTAGCCTTGTGGTTAGGTTACAAAAAAAACATTGATGTATTCTCCTGATATACAACAAAGTCCATAGGTTACTCTAACTACTAGTTTTGCATAGTACATACACATTTATATCAATCATACTAATGATTTCAGATATTCTAAGAAATTTGACCATATTTTATATTCTAATAGTGATATACATGCTACACCTTTCCCGTGACATATCCACTCTAGAATCCCATTGATAGGATTACAGGTTAGCTTTGATATAGTTTTTTGTGCATAGATTCTTATTGTTTGTTTACTTGGTCACTCTCTCCTAATTTGATTCATTTATTTATTATATTATTATATTTAAACATGTACATGTGCATATGATTTTACTTTGATCATTATTATAGCCTTTATATTTTGTTTGCCCTTACATTTTGATTAATTGTCTTGATTTAGACATTCACATTAGGTATCATATGATAACAAAAACACATATACCCTTTAAATCAATCTAACTTATGTACAATTATTTGATAATATTAAAAATAAATCTAACATAATACTTGACCACCTCTCCACATTAACTATCTATGCTTGTTTTTGTCATTATACACCTTGAAATTAAATGACCACATTTATTATATGTCTTCACATCTTATGACATTCACACACTGACTTTTTCCCACTAGGGGCATGTGCCTATTATGAGTTATATTATATAATCCTTTGAGACATGAATTTACCATATGTCAGAGGCATGTCACTCACCTTATTTGAATTACATTGTTACCACATCAGGTGGAAACTATGCATGGACCTATGCTATTGCTTTTTCAGATCCCTCTTATTCTTCTATTTTTGAAACCATTACCCATTGACATTTATTAAATTAATAAGAGCTTGTATATATAAATATTTCAAAAAATAATATAAAAAAATCAAATATTTAAATAATTTTTAAAAACATTTAAATATTAAAAAATAAAAAACCAAAACCTATACATGGTTGGCTTTGATGGTACACATAGTTTTTTAATTTCATGTATCCTATACATGGTGAGTTTCATATCCATTTTATATGCATGCTATTTTTATGGTATACATGAGTTAGATGTGGGATATATAATATATACATGAGACATGGACATATAGATGTGCAACATTCCTCACACCCATGGTAAACCTTTCCATATTTGGGGCATGTCCATATTAGGGGCATCTTAAAAAACTTTCTAGGTCATATCTTTTTATGTCATTCCATTGATTTTATTGAACTACTTAGACTATTTATACATGAATTTATCTTATTAATAATTATTAGAGTGTTATTTCATATGGATATTATGCTTTGATATGATATATGTTGACATTAATTGATTATGAAAACTAACATTTCATACTTTGTGATTATTTTAAGTTGATGATCATGACATTGATTTATTTTTAATTTTTATATATTTATTGTTCGATGTTTTGCATGTATAGTTCTTATTTATTTTCAAGTCATGTGTCAATTGTGTTAGAGGATCCTCTAGTGTATGTCATGGCCATGTTGTATCCATGTTGATTCAGAGTCAAGTCATGTCATGCATCTTGATTATGATGTATGTGTTTATGTTTTATTTAATATGATATTGTATGCATGTGTTTGTTTACATATATTTATATGGAGATAATTTATTATCATTATGTGCTTGGTGTTTTTATTTCTATCATAGACATATCTATTATGAGATAACTATTTCTACTTGACGTTTCCATGATTTATATCATGCATCTATTGTTATTCTAATTATCAAATGTTTCAATGAAATATTTGGATAAATATGACAACTATTTGTACAAAATAATTATCATGATTATATATATATATATATATATATATATATATATATATATATATATATATATATATATATATATATATATTATTTTGTTAAAAAACATCTAGACTTAACTCAAATTACATGTTTCATGTGTGCTTGTAATGATTAAAAAATTTCCATGAAGACATATATTATCTTGTTCCTATATGTACTTTATATGATTATGCTTTTTATATATAACAAATGATGTGCATAACTATTTATTTTGAGAAAAGTGATTCACAAGCTTCATCCCTCATATCAAAATGAGGGCATATAGGGGGATTGTTTTAGAAATTCAATCCATGTCAAATAAAGCATTTCACATTATGATATATATTATATGGTTTATATATGGGTTAGATTGAATATATTAACAAATATTCTAAATGATTTTTAGGAAAAATTGAGATGTTTTATGATATTTTGAGATAAATTTTGACATTCTAAATGTTTTGAGGAACTGGGGGATCACATAGGGCATGGAATTTTTCCATACAAACACTTTTTCGATTTTTTATTGAGGATCTATGGGGAATGATGATACTACATAAGCATGTTGTATCGATATGCATATATAATAGTTGATCCTTTTACATTTCCATAAGAGGGTTGTTTGGATACCTAAGGTAATGTTGTTGATTTTATTATATTATTTAAATTATAACGTTACCTTATCAAAATATTTTTGGGGAATATACACTATTAAATCTCATGGTTTCAATACTTTCATCTACTTGGGGCATGTTCACCCCAAGATAATCTCCAATAAAGTTCAATAAGTGACAACTTGGTTCTCATATCCTCATGTGTATTTATTCCTTCACTTTTTGAATTCAAGTTTCTCAATGATTTAAATTATTTCATATTTATTATTGTGAGAGGACAATTATCTATACGTGTTTATTAAAGGCTTCACATAGATAAAATAATACATTGTGTTTGTACCTTTTAACATCAATCATGGTTATAACATGCACCAAATTTACTTCTTTTATTCTTTTAATTTAGGATATTCAAAACAAAATTAAAATGAGGGAATTTGTAGACACCTAAATTTTGTATTTGGAACTTTAGCAACATTAAATTTGACATACTTTGACACGCTTAGACAGTGCATATGTATTTAAATCTTAAGTATGCTTTCCCTCTATCTATCTACCCATCTACTATCTTAGCCACTTATATTCACCACACACACACACACACACACACACACACACACACACACATATAGATATATACGTACATATATATATATATATATATATATATAGATGTATATATATATGTATGTATATATATATATACACACACACATATATGTATATACATATATATATATATATATACATATATATACATACATACATATACATACATATATATACATATATATATATATATGTATGTATGTATATATATGTATATATGTATATATGTATATATATATATATGTACATATATGTATATATGTATGTGTGTATATATATATGTGTGTGTGTGTGTGTGTGTGTGTGTGTGTGTGTGTGTGTGTGTGTGTGTGTCTACACACACACACACACACACACACACACACACATTCAAGATAATTTTAGTCTATCTAGGAACCCTTCAAAATCTTAGACGAACATTTTCCATATTTTAGATCCTTGTTTTTCACTTCTAGGACAACATTGGTAAACTTGGACAATTTTAGTTTCCAAAGGTATCTTACTCTACCAATACTGTCCAAGAGCCCTCAAAGTCTATTTTTAAAATTTGGAAGTCTCAATTAGGTTGGTCTAGACATATTTCATGGGTCAATCATAGTTGTAAATTAACAAAGAGATATCTACAAATAAAAATCACCCATAAGGTTATTATTCTCTTGGAAAGTCTTAGAAACATTGAGAAACCAAATAATACTATCTTATAACATTATCAAAATGCATACACACATCTCAAAATTTCAAGGAGAAGCCCTAAATCACTCCATGGAGTAAAATTTTAATACAAAAAGTCAAAGTTATATGGTACCAATTATTAAATATCAAAATATATCATTGCATTATAGATTATTTAAGATGTTTCACACACACATAAGTGGGAGAACTTCATGTAGTTTGATTCCTCTTCAAAGGATTGGAATGTAGGAAATGCTTAGGCATTAAATTGGGAATGGTTTATATAATTTTAACCCAATATACTAATCCATTTTTAAGTTCACTTTGTGGTCAAACAAACACAATTAGGATTTGGACAATGAAAGAGTTCATAACACTCTTCAACCAAGATCTCTCCAACACACCATCACCACAGCCATAAGTACTTCAACATACACATAAATAATAAACCAAATCTAAAAAAAACTAATTGTTATTCATTAAAAAAATATGAAAAAGCATGTACAATACAATAGAGAGCCCTTGCTTAATTAGGTAAGGAGAAACAAGACTCAAGCCTAACTAGCCAATGTGGGATAAATCCTCACGTAGGACAAAACTAGGAAAAATATGAAAATCATATCTAAAACTTGGCAAACATGAGAAATATAATCTAATACCCTCACATTCAAGTGAAGCTAGTGGATAAAAATAAATGATGTAATGTGAAACGACATGTCCCTATGGATGCCAATCCATCTTGATGGATTATATGGATGTAAAGTTATTTTAACTACCAAATCAAAGTAGGAATGATGATGAATATTAGGATCACTAAACAAAAACACTATACTCTACAATACTAGGTAGAATGTTGAACCTGAGGAATCATTGATTGAACACCCTCCAACAAGATGTTGACAAGTGAACACAAAGACTAGTGGGGATGCCACATTGGTGTCACTAGTGGTGATACCATGCTTGTGTCACTATAAGAATCACCAAGAAGACTATGAAATCAAGTAACAATCCTCATATAGGTTCTATTGGAGACTTAGGCTACACCCTAGCTAAACAAAGGATTGTTTAGGTCCTCTTGCTCAAACCTAGTCCAACATGGGAATGAATCTAGGCTATGGGTCACCTAATCTTGGGTCAAACCTCTATGATTTTTAATAAGGCTAGCTCCTCTGATGTATCACTATACAAAATACTACTAAACCTACTAGCTTTTGGGGTGAAAAGGGGGACAAATAAACTAAAAGGGAGATCCTAAGATATTGTTAGTGACACACCTAAAATGATTTTTCATCCACTCTTACTTGAGATTCTAAAATACTAATGAGATAAAATAATGACTGAATCTACAACTCTAAAGTCTCTTATGCATCAATATTTCATGTAGAAGTTTTACAAATTGATCAAAGCTTGAGGGAAATTATGGAATAGGCTTGATTCAAGGTAGTAACTAGTTAATATATCCATTGTTAGCTTTCATAAAATGACATAAAACACTAGGCATGACTTGCATTACATAATAAACTAATAACTAGGAGAGATCAAAACTTGACAAGGGAGAAAGCTCTACCACATATGCAAATCAACTGACATAAACACAATATACTAGCATAATGAAATATAAACACACTCTTTTAATCATCTCAAAAGGTTACAAAGCTCAATCTTGGTAGAGTCTAGTCATGCCCAAGAGAGGGATCCATTTCAAAGGCTCAAAATGCTAAATTTATATAAGAACGGGATGAGAGAGATGGGGAGGGATGCATGAGAGAGTGGATAAAGGGTCACAATTATCAAGGCCAAGATTATCACTAAAATTAATCATAATAACCATTTTAAACCTCATCAATCCTTTCCCTACATTAATGTCACTATGACTCTATTGATGTGGAAGAGTGGAAAAAAGGTCATGGAGGCCAAAAATTATTACTATGAGTAAATCATGGATGGCCACTTGAATCTCCTTAATATCCCCATTGCATAAATGGTCTTTATAGACCCCTAACTAGTCTAAGTCCATCAAAGAACACACTCTATATTTCATGTTAACAACTCAACCACACTACACTATCAATTTTAGACACATGTCATCATCCTATTCAATTAAATTTTATTCATCAATTTATTAAGAAGTATTAAATATTTTACCTTCATTATTAGCCATAGATCTATGATCTACACTTAAGATTATGAAACTTGGAAATTTCATGTTTGTCCTCTGGATCTTGCTATCAGCTTCATCTACCTCAATGCTTGTGCCACATGGTGGTCTCATATTTGATTTGAGATCCTTTTCCTATGCATCATTGATCTTATCTGCATAACTCAATGCATGCCATTTATCTTCATCATTAAGATCAAATTTACACCATTGATCCTTTAACTTGCCACAATTGTGACACATATCAATCCCTCACTCAATCTTAGGATCCTCTAATTTTTTGACTATGAGCTTGCCAATTTGAGTACATGATTAAATACACTCTATTAGATATTCAAGACTAATTGACATCATCATGTTGCTACTCACCATTGGATCTTTGATCTGATCAAACATCAACCATTGATCTTGTTCTAGGAATTTTTTAACTCTTTGACCTTGTGCATGCCATAGATCTTCTACCTAAGTTATTGAGATCTTGACATTTATCAATAATGTATTTTAGAATCATGAATATTTGAATCAAAATAGTTACTTTATGATTATCTAAATTGACATATCCATTCAATTTACTTTCTACCAAATTGCTCATGCATGAGGTTTCAATGATGGTTTGGTTCCTCAAGTGTTTAAATTAGTCATTTTTCTTTAAAATAAGGACATTATAGGGCATAGAAAAGTAAGATAAGGTAATGGTCATCAAAGCTTTGAATGATAGGGGTTTAAATTTTGGCTTATGAGGCTAAAATATTAACATTTATAGTGACTAATGGGAAGCATGCCTGCTATGCTTGAGAACCTAGACACTTACCTGAGTTTTGGACTCAAAAAATAAAGACAAATTGAGCCATGAATACAAATAAACTTTTGACTTGAAAAATACAACTCTTTCCTCCAAAAAAAAAAGAAAGAAACACATAAAACAATAAAACTAACCAAAATAAATTAAGAAAAAATAAATAAATGTGCTAGGATAGCACTTGGAGGAAAACATGAAAACTAATCTAATATGTATAGGGTTGTAACTCACAAGTAATTTCCTCCTAGATTAAATGGGAATGTATGATTAATTTGGTACCATCATGTGGATCATTTATGTGTTGACTTGAGCTTTGTTAGGTAATGTGCATTGGAGGGTTCCCATTTGCAACTATGAAAGGTGCATGCTCATGGATTCTTATGACATCGTATAAAATTCCTTGATCAATTTGTTGGTGTATGAGCTGATTGGGTGAGTTGAGAACCAAATCATACTCATTCCAAATATATTTTTTGTATGAGAGGTACTAAATATGCCTTAGATATGAGTTGCATCTGATTTGTCATGTCTTCACCCTGATGTATTATTACAGTAAACACTTTCACAATTTTCTCTATCACCTTGTGCCTACTCTTTTTTTGGATGATCTTTGATAGGGTCAGAAGTTGATTTATCTTCAAATTTTTATACATTATGTGTGATTCCTTGATATTCATTATAAATATATATTAACTATTTCCAAAGGTCTTCATGATTAGCTTGACAATCTATGAAATCATGCTCATATTTAAAATTTTCATAAACTAATGAGGTCTCATGCATATCATCATATTTGTCTTGGAATCAAGGAAGTGAATTTCGATCTTCAATGAATTTGGAAACCTTTTAATCACATTCTTTCTCTTGAATTATAAACCTGTGTAAATTATCACCTTGAATTGCAACTACTATAGACCAAATACGTGTTTCATTCTCCCATAATTTAGTCATATGATTGCAAAGGATGTCTATTATTTTCTGAATAAAATTCTCTTATTTCTAAACTAATATGTCTTCCCTTTATGGTTCATCACACTCCTAAAATTTATTTTCCTCTACATCTCTAAAAATTAAATGGTGTCCTTCTTTGCCAAACGGTGTTCCAAGGACCATTTCCTCCTCAATCTCATCCAAATCATCATCATTAGCTGTAGGTTATATATTATTTTTAATGTTTATACCTATTAAATAATGGATTCTCCCTCCATAAGTGGTATAAAATATCCTTGGAGTGACTCCAAAAGATATGAAATGTATACCACATTCCTTTCATCTAGCTACTTGTCTTCAATAATCACCACTTCCTCATTTTTATACATATTACTTTGGATGGATCTCCATGAAGGAATAACCTTGAAGATGGAGGGGTGGGGATTGAGTAACTTTAGGTTTTCTTGACTACATGATTTGGCTCCAAGATGGAAATTTAGGCTCATGGTTTTCCTGCATAGTGTGTATTTGGTTTGAGATATGAAAGGAGGTATGTGGAGTTGAGGTGGTGTTGCCTTTAAAGTTTCCAATGTATAGTATGATTTTTTATCTGTAGATTCAATTTTTCTAGCAAGGGAGGTTTCAAAATTAGATCTTGATATCTCATGATGACTAGACTTTCCAACACTAACTTTTTTGTTCTTCCTGGACTCTCCTTTGGATATATTTCCATGAGGGGAAGGTTGAGAGGATTTGGGAAGGATCTTGATGGCTCTAAAACTCACTTGATGATGGATTATGAGTGGTGATAATAAGGTTAACATAAGGTTGACATGGGGTGAATGAGGGAAGACAAGATGGATAATGGGGTGTTTGATGTTCTTCATGGGCTACTAACTTCTCTTCAATCTTGGAGATGAGTCCATCTATGTATCACTCTACACAATGAACTAAACCTACTATCTTTTGGGGTGAAAAGGGGGGAAGGAAACTATAAGGGATATCCTAAGATATTATCAATGATACACCTAAAATTATTGTTCATCCACTCTTACTTGAGCTTATAAAAAACCCTAATGAGATAAAAATGACTTAATTAACAATTCTAAAGTCTCTTATGCATCAATATTTCATGTAGAGGTTTCACCAATTAATCAAATCTTAATGGAAATAATGGGATAGGGTTGATTCAAGGTGATAACTAGTTAATGTATCCACATTAGCTTCAATAAAATGACATCAAACACTAGGCATGACTTGTATAACATGACAAACTAAAAACTAGGTGAGATCAAGAGTTGACAAGGGAGAAAAATCTACCACATATGTAAATCAACTAACATAAACACACTAGACTAGCATAATAAAATATAAACATAGTCTTTTATTCATCTCAAAAGTAATAAATCTCAATCTGAGTAGAGTTTGGTCATGCCCAATAGAGGGATCCGTTTTAAAGGTCTAGAAGCTTGAATTTACAATAGAATGGGATGAGAGAGATGGGGAGGGATGCATGAGAGAGTAGAAAAAGGTAATAATTATCAAGGCCACTATTATCACTAGAAGCAATCACAATATCCATTTTAAACCTCCTCAATATTTTCCCTAAATTAATTTCACTGTGACTCTATTAATGTGGAAGAGTGGATAAAAGGTCATAGATGCCAAAAAATCTACTGCAAGTAATTATGGATGGCCACCTGAATCTCCTCAAGCTCCTCATTAAATTAATTCTCTTTATAGACCACTAACTAATATGAGTCCATTAAAAAACACACTCTGTATTTCATGCCAAGAGCTCGACCACACTATAATGTTGGTTTTGGACACATGTTATCATCCTATATAATCAAATTTTATCTATTAATTTCTTCAAAAGTCTTAAATCTTCAACATTCATCATTGGCCATCAATTTGTGAACTGTACTTAAGATTATGATACTTGGAAATTACATGTTTATCCTCTAAACCTTGTTATTAGCTTCATTTGCCTCCATGCTTGTACCATGTGGTGGCCTCACATTTGATCTAGGATTCTTATCTTATGCACCCTTGATCTTATCTTCATGACTTAATGCATGTTATTGATATTCATCAATAAGATCAAACATGTACCATTGATCCTTTACCTTACCATAATCATGACACTTATCACTCCCTCACTCAATCTTAGGATCCTCTAAATTTTTAACTTTGAGCTTGTTATTGATATTTTAGTGTATGATTAAATATGCTCTATTAGATCTTCAGGACCCAGTGATAACATCAGGTTTCCACACACCATTAAATATTTTATCTGATTAAACACTAACCATTGATCTTGTTCTACACACATTTTGACTCTTTGAACTTATGCATGCCATAAATATTTTACTTGAGATCCCAAGATCTTGACAATTGTTATCAACATGTTTAGACTCAAGAATATTTGAATCAAAATGGTTACTTTACAATGCTTAAATTTGATGTCCTTACACATTTCACCTTCTTCCGAATTGCTCCTGCATGATGTTTCAATGATGGTCTAGTTCTTCTAGTGTTTAAGTTGGTAATTTTTTCTGTAAAACAAAGACACTATGGGGCATAGAAAAGTAAGATAAGTCAATGGTCATCAAAGATTTGAATGAGAGGGGTTAACATTTTGTCTTGTGAAGCCAAAATGTTAACATTTCTAGTGACTTTAATGGGAATCATACCTACTATGCTTGAGAACCTAAACACTTACATGACTTTTGGAATCAAAAAACAATGAAAAATTAATCCATGATTGTAATAAACCTTTTGAATTGAAAAATAAAGCAACTCCTTACTCCAAAACAATGAAGGAAACACATAAAATAGGGAAACAAAACAAAAAAAAGTAAGAATGAACAAAAAATGTGTTAGGACAACACTTAGAGGAAAACATGAAAAATAATCTAATATGCATAGGGTTTCAACTCAAAATTACTTTCCTCCTTGATCAAAAGGGAATGTTTGATTACTATGGTACCATGAGGTGGAGCTTTCATGTGTTGACTTGAGCTTAGTTAGGTAATGTGCATTGTAAGGTTCCCATTTGCATCTATGATTAGGTGCATGCTCATAGATTCTACTGGCATCATATAAAATTCCTTAATCCATTTATTGGTTTATGATTTGATTGGGTGAGTTAAGCACCCAATCATACTCATTGTAAATATCTCTACTTTGTATGAGAGGTACTAAATCTACCTCAGATATGAGTTACATCTAATTTGTCATGTCTTCACCTTGATGTATTACTAAAGTAAACACCTCACCATTATCTCTATCACCTTGTACCTACTCTTCTTGTGGATGATCTTTGATAGGGTCAGTAGCTGATGTATATTCAACTTGTTCTGTATGATGTGTGAGTCCATATTCATTTCAAATATCTATGAATTGTTGTAAGAGGTCTTCATGATTAGCTTGACAATCCATGAAATCTTGATCACATTTTAAATTTTCATGAACTAATGAGGTCTCATACATATCATCAAATTTTTATTATCAGCAAGGAAGAGACTGTTAATCTTCAATGAAGTTGGAAACCTTTTGAGAAAATGCTTTCTCTTGAATTGAAAACCTTTAGACATTATCACCTTGAATTACAACTACTATAGACTGAATATGTGTTTCATTTTCCCATTTTTTATTCATGTGATTCCAAATAATATTTGTTATGTTATGAAGAAACTCCTCTTATTTCTCAGTTGATATGTCTTCCATTTTTGGTTCATCACACTCATATAATTCATTTACCTCTACATCTCTAAAAATTGAATGGTGTCCTTCTTTGCCAAGGGGTGTTTCAAGGACCATTTCCTCCTCAATATCATCCAAATCATCATCATTAGTTGCATGTTCAATCTAATTTTGAATGTTTACCTCTTCAAGAATGGGTTATCCCTCCATAATTAGTATAGAAGATCCTTGGAGTGACTCCAAGAGAGATGAAATATAAACCACATTCCTTTCAACTAGTTGTTTGTCTTCAACAATAACAACTTCTTCCTTCTTATTCATATCACTTTGGATTTATCTCCATGAAGGAAAGTACTTATATCATTGATAAGGGAGGGGTGCAGATTGAATAACTTTGGGTTTGATTTTCTACATGATTTGGCTCCAAAATGGAAATTTGGGCTCATGATTTTCCTTCATAGTGTGCATTATTGTTTGAGATATGAAAGGAGGTATGTGGAGTTAAGGTGGTTTTACCTTTGAATCTGATAATGTATGGTATGAATTTTTATCTATAGCTTTTATTTGCCTAGCAAGGGAGGTTTTAAATCAAATCTTGATTGCTCATGATGACTATCCTTTCTAACACTAACTTTTTTTTCTTCCTAGACTCTCTCTTGGATAGATTTCTATGAGGGGAAGGTTGAGAGGAGTTTGGAAGGACCTCGATGACTCTAAAACTCACTTGATGAGGGCTTATGAGTGGCAAATGGAAGCTCAACATAAGGTTGACATGAGGTGATCAAGGGAAGACAAACTAGGTGATGGGTTGTTTGATGTTCTTCATGGGCTATTAGCTTATCCTTAATCTTAGAGATGAGTCCATCTATGTCAATCATGTCACTAGTTTTTCTAGAATAAACTCTATTAATGAAAGACATTCAACTTTATTTTGCCTATTGCACTAAATTTTTAACCCCCCTAATGACATGTTTTGGAATTTCCTATCCATACCCCTTCAATGTATCAATGTTTATCATATTCTTTTCTTGATCCAAAAGGGCTTGTTTAAGGCTAGATTTGGAATGTCTTGGGGAATGAGTAGGTATTTAGGAATTTCATGTTGTTACCATGAATAATTGATGGAAATATGCATCAATTTGCCATCATATTGGGATCACTATTTACTATAATAGTTTTTAACCATTATTTGAATTACTCTTTTAATCCCATTTACTTTTTGTCATGGCCAATCTCAATTAATAAACATAGTTTTCCTTTGTTTTAGTACAATATCCTCTATATAAGATCAATGAGACCATTATTCAATGACTAAGAACTCTGATCTTTGACTTATAATACTTTTTCATTTATTTAACCTTTTGTCAAAAAGGAATCTCTTTATTTTTGATAAATTATGAACTTTTGATTGTTCAAAACATCTAATCTTTTACAATGTTTATAAACCTTGGTCCTTTCTCCAATAACAATATCCATAAAATTTTAAGCTTTATTTTGGATATGACTCAATTTTTTCAAGGCCTGTAAATGATCGAGCTTACCAAAAAATTCATTCTTATAGTTGGCTAAGATTGGTTTTTGATTTGTATAAGTCATCAAATATAGACATTGTATCTTTATCAGTGAACAAGACATTATCAATCATTGATCATAGTGAATGAATAATTAAGGCACATTAATATACCTTTTGAAAATTCAAACCACATCATTCAAAAGAAGAATCCACTTCTTTATTTATTCCATTTAGACCACTTTCTACTAAGGATGTCCTTTCAAATTCTAGCTTCCTTTGTTTCTTGTTCACAAACAAATATAAACTCCACAATTTTGACCTCCCATACAAATGTATTATTTTAATTCCAATTATAACACTAATCCATACATTATATGAATAAAACAACACAAGAGAAGACAAAATTTTGAATTTACAACTTATATAAGAAATAATGTTTATTTTGACTAGATTAAGACTTTATTTAATTCTCCCATGATCCATAATCACTTACTTTTACCTAAAATTTCATTCAAATATATATTTAAAACTCTTATCCATCTAGTCACCCAATCTACTTTGGATATATTTATTTATTTGATTTATCTTTTAACCTTCTTCAATTATCTTTTTGGCAGCCTTCACATAGACCATTGCAAAGTTCTCAATACTCTGATCAATTTATAATGACAACAGAATTATGATAACTTTATTCAAAACTTAAATATGAAGGACATAGAATAATAAACCTTCTATCAACTTTATATAATTTAGACATAGTCTATTCTATTATGTACTTCTAATAAAACAATCATCATCCAAATTAATTTTAATTAGAATAAATTATTTCAAGAATGACTCCTAATTAATTTTTAGACAGTCATTGGTCATTCCAAAGGCTAAATTAAACAAGAGAAGGTAAATCATGACTATATAATGGATATAGTCAAGGATTGTTGAGCCATTTTACTCAATAAAACACAATCAAGATTTCAACAAGAAAATAGTATAATAAGACCAAGTCACTCCTATATTACAAATTTATCATGACTTGGATAATAACTAGACTCCTTCAAAATTGCATAGAAACCAATTCCCATTCAAGATAAATTTCAGGACAAACATTCATGAATAACACTGTGTGCAAGTATTATGAAGATCAAGGTGTAAATATACCTCTATTTCAATAAATTACTATATATAGAATGGCATAAAATAGTATGTTATTTTATTGATATTTTAGGATCCTTTGAGCAACATATCAAGATAAATCCAAATAACTTCCAAATCACTGAATAATATATGCTAAGAAAAAAATTTAAATGGCATAAATATTTATTTGAGATCATCCTCTTTTTAATGAATGACTTTCAATGCAAAAATAATGGAAATACTTATAACATTACCTCCCTTCATCATTCATAATAATACTAGAAAATTATCTTCTCTCGAATTCTTTCACTAAATTCAGTATAAACCCTTGTACTAAAAATTTCAATAGAAGAATACCAAATAGATCATAGTGTAATAAAAAAAATGAACTTACTCATACAATAATATTTGAGATGGTTGAAGAGTATAATATTTTTTCTTTATTACATATGTTCTCCACTTGATACATGAGTCTTACAAATTTCTTGATAGATAATATTCATACAGACCATCATTATCCTTCACCAGACTCAATTATATTCTTCTCATATCTACGTATTCAATTTATTCATGTATATTTTATTTTTTTAAACTCTTATATTTAATATTACAAAGTATATCATCAATACAAGTTTAGTTTTGATCTTAAAATAAGACCATAATTCTCTCAACCACCCTATTTTGGTCTCATGCAATGTAAGTATGACTTGTCAACATACTAATACACAATAATTGACAATTAAAAAGTAAATTGACACTTATTAACTTACCTATGACCCTAATGATCACTATACAAGATCATTTAGGATTTTACCAATCACACCACACTCCTCTAATGGACCTATCCATAGTCAATAAGGCTTATTACAATTTCATGAGAGCTTCATCATGCCTTTTAATTATGACTCTAAAACACTTACCTATAATACCTAAGACCTTATTAGGTTTTTAAAATGTTTATTTACTTCATGACAAAGCTTATTTGATGCCTATTCGAGCTTACATACTATGTTTACAAATATGGAGCTGATGCTCCTACATCAAACTCTATCTATATGTACAAATTTTTACCCCTTTTTCAAAAGACATCTTCCTTTTCCATTTATTATTTATCTCCTCCATTTGTTCTTATATCCTCCTCCTTTCTTGATGATATCCTTGAACCAACTCCTCATATAAGTGGACATGTATTCTTGATCCACATTTTATTCTTTTCCATGGAATTTTATTCAAATTCTCCTTTAATTCTTCAAATTCACTTGTATGAATAAAACTCAACAAACTATCAAATATAAAAATTTTAGACTCTTGTGTCTCTCCACGGTTCTTAACCATGCTATCAAATTTGAATTCTTCTTTTTGAGACTCCTTTGCTTCAAAATAACTACTTTTTTTCCATCAATTTTTACTTTAGGATAGTCATTGTCTTCTTCTTCATTATCATATATGGCATGCTACAAAGCTACCATTTATACCATTAGCTTATCCATATCCTTGTATACAAATTTTTTTTTCTCCCCTAGAAACTCTCCTCTTCTTGCACTTTCTTGTTCAAGTTGTTCTATCCCTCTTAAGAGATCAACAGTTAGCATAGTTTGATCATAATCAATGGCATCAAAATAAAAATCTGATTATTCATATTTATACCTTTGGTCTTGGTCTAGAATTTTCTTTTCTTTATTTTTCATGGCTATTGTAACTGATTTCATTCCATTACTTTCATCTACTTGTTTTGTGAATCTATTTCTTGACTCACAAGCTTCTCCTTCAACTCTTTTACCTACAAACAAAACATCAAAAGAAATATTAGATACAAAAACATTAGGCCACTTAGCCTCTTGAGTGGTTACTTATTGTTTTTATTATTCTATCATATCCCCAAGGATGATATCCATTTCATCCATAAAATATTAATCTTCCTCATCCTGAAAGTATTTCTCAAGCTCTTCATTCTTGAGCTTATCCTCTTTCCTACACTGCATTCTTTTTTATTTTTTCAAGGCTACTCTTACCCTTTTTATTCTTCTCTTAATCAACAACCTAATTTTCCATATTAATTTATTTTTCATTACCCATCCACACCATTGGTTCTTCATTCTCTCAACCATGAACCTTACTAGTGCTATTCTCTACTTTAATTCTTCCATTTCCTTTTGGAAGTCTTCCTCTTGTTGTTTCCTTCTCAATTCTCTTTCTTTTTTTTGTTTAAGCTGATCCTTTACCTAAGGTATCTCCTTAATCACTCTTATAAATTCTTCCAATTCCATATTTTACCTCACTTGAGTCTATTTTACCTCAGTCTTTTGGTAAATTATCCAAGACTTCTTGGATATTCCTTTAATAGAATTCACCATGCTCTTCTCTCTTTGATCTTCACAAGCTCTTATTCAATCCTTCTTTGCTTTCACTTTATTCTTAAGCCTTTCTAAGCTTTTTATTCCTTTAATTACTCCTTTATGATCCCTCTGAATCACTTTGAAAGACAATCAGTCCTTGAGAGTTTTAAAACAAATGTTCACAAACTTCTTATTACCTTTCCTTATTGCAAGCTTGATCTCCACAACATGAAACTTCATATAAGCTCTTAATATCTATAGTAACTGATAAATAAGTTCCAAAAATTCCTTTTCAAGAGCTTCCCATGCTCGGATACCCAAAATGATGGCAACCTACATCAATTTGTCATCATGGGATCACTATTTACTATATTAGTTTTCAACCATTATTTAAATTACTCTTTTAATCCCATTTAATTTTTGTCATGGCCAATCTCAATTAATAACTATGGTTTTCCTCTATTTTAAGGAAATGTCCTCTATATAAGATCAATGATACCATTATTTAGTGACCAAGAACTCTGATCTTTAACTTATAATCCTTTTTCATTTATTTAACCTTTTGTTAAAAAGGAATCTCTTTATTTCTAAGGAATTATGAAATTTTGACTATTCAAAACATCTAATCTTTTATAATGTTGATAAACCTTGTTCCTTTTTATAATAACAATATCCATACAATTTGAAGCTTTATTTTGGATATGACTTGGTTTTATCAAGGCCTGTAAATGATTGAGCTTACTATAAATTTCATTCTTATAATTGGCTAAGATTGGTTTTTGATTTGTGTAAGTCATCAAATGCAAACTTTTTATCTTTATCAGTGAACAAGATATTATTGATCATTGATCATTATGAATGAATAATTAAGGTGCATTAAAATACCTTTTGAAAAGTCAAACCACATCATTTAAAAGAAGAATCCAATTCTTTATTTATTCCATTTTGACCACCTGCTACTAAGGACACCCTTTTCAAATTCTAGATTCCTTTGTTTCCTATTCACAAACAAATATAAACTCTGCAATTATGACCTCCCATATAAATAGACTATTTTAATTCTGATTATAACACTAATCCATATGTTACATGAATAAAACAATACAAAAGAAGATAAAATCTTGAATTTACACCTTATACAAAAAACAATGTTTATTTTGACTAGATTAAGACTTTATTCAATTCATCCATGATCCAAAATCACTTACTTATACCTAAAATTTCATTCAAATCTATCTTTAAATATTTTATCCATCTAGTCTTCCAATCTAGTCTAGAGATATTTATTTCTCTAATTTATCTTTTGACCTTCTTCAATTATCTTTTTGGTATCCTTCACATAGAACATTACAAAGCTTACAATACTCTGATTAATTTATAATGACAATATAATTATGATAACTTTATTCAAAACTTACATATGAAGGACATAAAATAATAAGCCTTCTATTAACTTTATGTAATTCAGACCTATTCTATTCTATTTTGTACTTCTAATAGAACCATCATCCTCCAAATGAATTTTAGTTGGCATATTTTATTCCAAGAATGAATCCTAATTAATTTTTGGATAGTCATTGGTCATTCTAAAGGCTAAATCAAACAAGAGAAGGTAAATCATGACTATATAATGGATATAATTAAGGATTGTTGAACCATTTTACTCAATAAAACACAATCTAGTTTTTAATAGGAAAATAGTATAATAAGACCAAGCCACTCATATATTACAAACTAATCATGACTTGGATAAGAACTAGACTCCTTCAAAACTACATAGAAACCAATTCCCATTCAAGACAAATTTTAGGAATAACATTCATGAATAACACTGTGTGTAAGTATTATGAATATCAATGTGTAAATAGAACTCTATTTCAAGTAATTACTATATATAAAATGGCATAAAATACTATGTTATTTGTTTATATTTTAGGACCCTTCAAGCAACATATCAAGACATATCCAAATGACTTCCAAATCAATGAATAATATGTGCTAGGAACAAACTTTGAATGGAATAAATATTTATTTGAGATCCTCCTCTTTTTAATGAATGCCTTTCAATTCAATAATAATTGAAATACTTATAACAATACCTCCCTCAATAATTCATAATAATACGAAAAAATTATCTTGTACTAAATTATTTCACTAAACTCAGTATAGACACCCATCTACTAAAAATTTCAATACAAGAATACCAAATAGATTATAGTGTAATAAAAAACATGAACTTACTTGTACAATAATATTTGAGATGATAAAAGAGTATAATAATTTTTATTTATTCTATATGTCCACTTGATACATGAGTCCAACAAATTTCTTGATAGATAATATTCATATAGACCATCATTATCCTTCACCAAACCCAATTATCTTCTTATCCTATATACATATGCCATTTATTCTTTTCTATTTTCTTTTATTAAAGTAATATGTTTAAGATTACAAAATCTATCATCAATACAAGTTTAGTCTTGGTCATAAAATAAGACCATAATTCTCTCAACCACCCTATCTTGGTCTCATGCAATGTAGGTATGACTTGTCAACATACTAATATGAAAGAATTAATAATTAAAAATTAAAATGACACTTATTAACTTACATATGATCCTAAGGATCACTATACAAGATCATTTAAGATTTTACCAATCATGACACACTCCTCTAATGGACCTATCCATGGTTAATAAGGCTTGTTACAATTTCACAAGAAATTCATAATGCCATTTAATTATGACTCTAAAACACTTAACTAGACTACCTAGGACCTTATTAGGTTTTTACAATGCTTATTTCCTTCATGACAAATCTTATTTGACACCTATTCGATCTTACATATTATATTTATGAATATGGAGCTGATGATCCTGCATCACTGATCAAAATGGTAATCAAGTTATAAAGGTGGTAGATGAGACTCATAGTAGGTTTGATGATCTTGGTAATAAATGGGCTCATCATAAGACTAGGAGGAGTGAATATATGGATTATAGGGGGTAGGATAGTATGGATATGGATCATGATTGAGTTGTCAATGGTCAAAGGTCTATTCATAGGGATATGACTAACATAATCCTACCTGATATACCTCCATAAATTCTTATTAGGCACATGAAGATGAATGAAATCATGAATGATAACCCATCTTACCTCTAAATTTATTGAAGGCTATCCAAGATGGATATAACACTTCAACACACTTGAAGTTAGTCCCACTAGGCATGCTAGAACTATTGAAGACTTAAGCTAAACCCTAGCTGAGTAAAGGAATATTCAATTCCTCTTGCTCAAACCTAGTCCAACATGGGAATGACTCTAGGCTATGGGTCACCTAATCTTGGGTTAGACCTCTAGGATTTTAAATTAGGTTATCTCTTTTGATGTATCACTCTGCATAATGCAACTAAACCTACTAACTTTTCAGGTGAAAAGGGGAGAGAAGGAAACTAAAAGGGATATCCTAAGCTAATGTCTATGATACACCTAAAATTATTGTTCATCGACTCTTATTTGAGATTTTAAAACACTAATGAGATAAAATAATGATTGAATTTACAACTCTAAAGTCTCTTATGCATCAATATTTTATGTAGAGGTTTCACCAATTGATCAAAACTTAAGGGAAAAGCTAGAATAGGCCTTATTCAAGGTACTAACTAGTAAATGTATCCAATGTTAGCTTTAATAAAATGACATCAAACAATAGGCATGCCCTACAAAACATGATAAAATAACAACTAAGTGAGATCAAGACTTGATAAGGGAGAAAGCTCTACCACATATGTAAAGCAACTAACATAAACACACTAGACTAGCATAATGAAATCTAAACATAGTATTTTATTCATCTCAAAAGATTAAAAATCTTAATCTTGACAAAGTCTAGTCATGCCCAAGAGAGGGATCCATTTCAAAGGCTATATATGTTGAATTTATAGTATAATGGGGTGAGAGAGATGAGAAGGGATGTGTGAGAGACTGGATAAAGGGTCATAATTACAAATGTCAATTTTATCACTAGAAGCAATCATAACAGTCATTTTAAACCTCCTTAAGCCTTTCCCTGTATTAATCTCACTATGACTCTATTGATGTAGAAGAGTGGAGAAAAGGTTATAAAGGCTAATTTTTTTGCTATGAACAATTATGAATGGCCACCTAAATCTCCTCAATCTCCTCATTACATTAATGCTCTTTACAGACCCCTAATTGATTTGAGTCCATTTAAGAACACATTCTATATTTTATGCTAAGAGCTTGACCACACCACATGATTGGTTTTGGACACATTTCATCATCCCATTTGATCAAATTTGTTCTATCAATTTACTATTAAGTCTTATATCTTTGATCTACATCATTGGCCTTTGATTTTTGATCTACACTCAAGATTATGACACTTAAAAATTGCATGTTTATCCTTTAGATCCTATTGTTAGCTTCATCTGCTTCTACACTTGTACCTCATGGTGGCCTTAAATTTTATCTGAGCTCCTTATTCTATGCACTTTTAATCTTATCTAAACAACTCAATGCATGCCATTGATCTTCATTAGTAAGATCAAATGCATACCATTGATCCTTTAGTTTTCCATGATCATGACACTTATCAGTCCCTTGCTCAATCTTAGGATCGTCTAAATTTTTAACTATGAGCTCATCATTAATCTTTGAGTGCATGTTTAAACATACTCTATTGGATCTTCAAGACCCACTAACATTTTTAGGTTACCACTTTCCATTAGATCTTTTATTTAATTGAATGTCAACTATTGATCTTGTTCTAGGCACTTTTTAACTCTTTAACCTTATGCATATCGTAGATATTCTACTTGAGCTCCCAAGATCTTGACACCTATCAACAATGTGTTTAGACTCATGAATATTTGAATCAAAATGGTTACTTTATGATACTTGAACTTGACATCCCCATGCATGTAACCTTCTACCAAATTGATCTTACATGATGTTTCAATGATAGTCTAGTTCCTCTAGTGTTTAAGTTAGTCATTTCTTCTTTAAACCAAGGACACTATGGGGCATAGAAAAATAAGCCAAGGTAATGGTTATCAAAGCTTTGAATGATAGAGGCTAACATTTTGGCTTTTGAGGCCAAAATGTTAACATGTTTTGGAAAATAAAGTGTTTGGATAAGATACCCATGTACAAAGGATGAATCCAAAAAACATTCAAACAAGTGCAACATATACACATAACTATCATAAAGTGGAGAAAAAAGAGAAAAACCATAGGAAACCCCCACCCTCCCCCTCCCCCCCCCACCAACAAAAGAGAGAAAAGAAGATGAAAGAGTTAGAAAGCCCCTCAAATATGATATTAAAGTAGTCTGCACTCCAATTATTCAAAAGTCACAAAAGAATTCAATTTGCATGAGTGGTTCAAATCCACTACTTGATCATAAAAACAATTAACATTAGGCTTCACTAGAATAGCTTCAATCAAGAAGACTGTAAGTGGTGATGAAAGTAAAAAAGAGTACTGCATGTGCAAGGAATGTTCAACACTAAGAAGCAAAATGGACACCATACCCCCCATACTATTGAATGGGTGGAGTGATGATAAAAAGGTCTGAATGAGTGGTCTAAATCCACTACTCAAACATCAAACAAGATAATACTATATGCACTAGCATAGATCTATATCATGATGAAAGTGACTATCAAACTATCAAAAAAAGATATGATAACACTAGGATTCACTAGAATAACTACATTTCAATCTATGGATGATTGTCAATTATTATAAAATTTGTGTCAAAAATACAGATAAGGTCTCTCAAAGATGATGGCCCATGGTGGTGATGAAAGAGATAAGTAATTGAAGAGGTGAAAAGGTGCCCATAATAGAGCACACAAATGCATGAAGGTAGATAAGGATAAATCAGCAAACCCCCCTTGGCTCTTTATAAATTAGTGCAAGTAAAATATATCTCATACACAAAAAACACTAGATGGAAATAAGGAAGGCACTAGGATTCACTATAATAGATCCAAACAAGGATACTATTGACCTATTGAATAAACCATCAAGAATCATAAGAGGTGATCCAAAAATAAGGGAGCATAAAAGTGTCTCTATAGAAGAAGGCAAGGTGCTAAGAAAGTGGCTTTGATAAAGACATGACACAAATTATAAGTGTGTCAAAGTGCTAATGTATAAATGATAATATTGTGGGTTGATGGAAGAGTGTGATAAATGGTGGAAAAAACCATCATGAATGCAAAAACACACTTGAAATGATCAACTACCAAAAATGACAATCTACAAAACACATACAAAGGATATCGGACTTAACATAAAATGAATCTAAAATAATGAAAAGTGCAATAGTGGCATAAGTAATACAATGTGGTCCAAGGAGTAATGTGGGAAAATTTTCATGTGAATAGGACATTTTTCACATCCAAAATTGTAATAAGAAAGTAAAAAAATAAAGGAAAAAATAAATTTGTTTGCTTGTGAGGGGGTTTTTTCAACTACTAAATCGGTCATGATCCTCTAGTATTTGACTAGAGAGAGAATAAAGGTAAAATAAAAAAAATCCTTACAATTTGTTTGCCACCACTTAATAAAGTTAAGTGCCCACAATAATATTGTTTCTATAATAAAAATAATTAAAAAATAACTTCCCACTCTGCAATGACAATATTATTTTTAATAAAAATAATATAAAACATTACAAAAGGCCTTCCAAAAATATGATTCCCATTGAAAAAAGTGTGGCCATGAATGTATGTTTTACACCCCTAATAAAGTTAAAACCCCCATGGAATTGTGCTCCCCACTTAGAAAATGTCTAGCCCCATTCAAAGATTAAATCCCCCCACTTACAAAATATGAAAAAATCCTCACCTTAGGTTTGATTTACAAACTTTACAATATAAAATTCCACTTTAATGATGTTGTATATCATAAATTTTGTTTTGAAAAAAATTCATACCTTAAAAATTTGCCAAACCACTATTGAAAAGTAGAATACCATGAATTTGTGCATTAATGAGTTTTTGAAGTGGATTGTTTTGAGAACCCATGTGTTACATTAGAGAGCAATATAGAGAGGTTCTAAAAATAATATAAATGGAAGTTTATAAGTGGGGAATCTAAAAATGGAGCAGGGTGGTCTTGATGTTATCTTCAACCATTTGGAGGAATTAATTTGGTTTTGTGTGGCATGGCAACTGAGGATGTCTAGTGAGGAGTCCAAAAGGATAGAATGTTGATCAGTTTGGGTTAGGTCTAGACAAAGTACATTCATCACCAAACACCAACTCCCCTTAAGTTGTAGGTTCCCCTAAATGGAATTGCCATCAAAGCTTTTAGATTGAAATCTAAGTAAATGAAGCCCCCAAATGTTCATCATCCTCCATAAAAAATGATGAAGCCAAAACTGTTGAATGATCCCAACATCTAAAGCCTAATAAATATTTTGAACATACCACAAAATTACATTTCTTTCATGCATCTATGACAACTAGATATACAACAGAGTTGTCTAGAGCAAATTTTTTTTTAGGGCCCATTAAAAATCTCATAAAAACCTAAAAAAAAATCTTGAAAAAAATGTAAAGAAGTTCATTATATAGATTTTTGCAAATTTGTCCCCAAAATGTTGAAAAAACCTTTATAATAACTTTTTGAAAAATTATTTATTTTTGATAAATTGATAGGAAATATTAGTGTTTTAAGGCCTTCTAGACTCAATGGTGTAGGCTAGAAGACTTGAAAATGCACTAGAAAATAGTTGACTAAAAAAAGTGGCTCAAAAGGCTATGGAAATAGCTACAAAAAAGGGCTCAATCAATAAAATAATGGTGTATTTTACAATGATATAAACCTAAAAACTAATCAATGGCTATTAAAAGGTAGATCTAATACAATGAAATAGTTCACAACACTCTTCAACCAAGATCTCTCCAACACACCATTACCAAAACCATGAGTACTTCAACATACACACAAGGAATAAAATACATATAAATAAAACTAATTTTTATTCAAAAAAACCATATGAAAAATTATGTATAATATAATAGACATCCCTTTCTTAAGTAGGCAAGGAGAAACAAGACTCAATCCTAACTAGCCAATGTGGGATAAATCCTCACATAAGACAAAACTAAGAAAATGATGAAAATCCTAACTAGAATCTAGTAAGCATGAGAAATATACTATAATAGAAAAAAGAGAGAGAAAACATGTACTTCAATGAAAGATTGGAGAATTGAGCACACAAATAATTAAATTATAGATACACACACAAGGATCTAAGAAGTTTCAAACCCCCACTGTGTAGAAGGACATTATCGATAAACCCTAATAGTGTTAGTAGTCATGGGTATTTGACTTTTCCGATAATGTCTAGGTAATTTTTTAGCCATTATATCTAATATGAGTAGTTCACAAGGCACATATAGAGCATTTCTACATTTAGTAACATCTTCTATGAATGATAGATAGAAAAAATAAGTTAAGTAAATTATTCATGTATTGATTTTTCATTTCTAAATCAAGTAGTTTCCATTTTATTTAGCCCTTTTAATTCAAATTATCATGTTTATTACCATATTTTATATATTTAAATTAGTGAATATTTTCAATTACTTTATATCTCTTTATACACATAAATTTGATATTAGACACATGGCAACATAAATTTTGACACATCTTGACATACTTATGCATACATATTTAACTCGTATGTATACTTTCCCCAATTTATTTACTCACTTATTTCCTTGGTCAATCCAATTTCTCAATATACACATTCAATATCTCCCTAAACTATGAAATAATGTTCCATAAGCCTAAGTAGACTATCTCCATATTCTAGATCATTATTTTTTCCTCTTTGGACATTGTCAAAAATAGTCAAATAATTGTAGTTTTGTTGAAGGGAACATATAATGACTAATTTTTAAGTTTAAATGTATTTTTTTGGGTTATCATATACACATTTCACATGTTAGTCATGGGGTGATATCAAATAAACATCTATAAATACAAATCAATCATAAGGTCTTAGGGATATGGGATAACTTGGTCATTATTTGGTATACAAAGTGAGAAATCCACTTTCACTCTCTTGAGACATTAAAATTAAATCATACACATCCATAACCACTCAAATGAGAAGCCTAAATCCAAGTTTATATGTAAAATGCAAGAAAATATTTCATGTTATCAAGTGTCGAAAGCCAGATCATTACATTGAATTATAATGAATCACAATTGAGTACACACACATTTAAGTGGGAGAACTATGTGAATTTTGATCTCTCTTTTAATAATTTAAATTTAGGATATGCTCAATCCCTTAGAGGAGAGTGGTTTGGGCTAGATACTAGAATTTTGCATTGAAATTGAATCTAGGGTTTTAAGGTGTAGATACTAGAATTTTGTATTAGACATTTCACTTTTGATCTACCTTCACCATAAATTACTTATGCACACTTATATGCCTCTTACTCATCATTATCTCACATCCACATTATTTTTATGAGTTTTACTTTCCCATTTTAATATGAGTCACTATACGAACCTCTCAGTCTATGTCAAACCATCCAAATATATTACCCAGACATCTCTAGATCATCAAATTTGCATTCCTATCTTATGCACACTAACATTATGCTTAAATAGTTCCATGAAATAAATCATATATAGGGTGAAATTACTTTCCCTCACCCAATAGTGGCTATTTTTAACAATAAAATACCCAAATGTACTCATATAAATACAAATCAAACCCATACTTTTTACCCACTTAGAAATTATTTATCAAAAATCTATACACTACTAAACATTTATAAAAGTTACCATATTCTTCCCAAATTAAAAATTAATTACTAGGATCAATCATCAATCAATTCGAAATCACACTAAGCCAAGTCAAGATCAAATATTCTCAAATATCAAAAGCTAGGTTCTAGGTGCATTCATATAGAAAAGGAGCACAATTGCACATTAACATTAAGGAAAAGAAATAAATGTGGCTTGGCTTACCTCTTATAATTATTATAAATGTATGCAATGTTAAATAATCAATGGGCATGATTGGGATCAACACATGCCACTTCACTTCCCTAGTTTTTATAGGTTTTCTACCCTTCACAAGTAGACCTACGGTTATAAGGAGAAGGGGACAAATTTATGGAGTTTTGAATATATTCATGTGTCAATATCACACACATGGATACATTAAAAACATGTTTAGCATAATTTATGGTCATAAAACCTAAAATACACCAAGAAAAGTAACTTCAACCTACAATCAATTTTGTTGATGTTATTGCACCAACTGACATTAGTAACTTTGTGTATAGACAGTCAATTTTATATCTAAGTGAAAATAAATCTTGTTTCCATTCCATTTACACTATGATAAGTTATTCATAATCAAACATATAATTTAAAAATATAATCATCTTGATATCTTTAGTATTTTTTATATTTAGAATATGTCACTTGTCAAATCAATTTTAATCTTATACATTTGGATATACATTTGATTGCCATATCATATAATTTGAATAGTATTCCATTTTATCCCTAATTATGGTTGTATAATCCAAATTAGGGTGAAACATATTGGTGAACCGAAATATTTCTTGAACCATGCCAAATCTTAGGTCTCCTTTAGGGTTTTATCCTTCTTTCTAGGGTTTTCATATTTATTCCTTAGGGTTTCATTTTTAGTTCTAATTTTTTATTTTAATTAATATTAAAAATTATACATGTATATAATGGATGAACATTATTATTTTTTATTCAAGCCATAATTTTAATCATTATATGTTATTTTCCTTTAATAAATGAAATTTATAACATCTTTGCACACTACTAAGTTTGAAACTAATAATGAATAATCTTTAGCCTTACTTAATCTAGTTTTTGGGGACATCCAATCTATATTACTCCTTTTTATCACTACAAATCCCATTTATGGAGTCATTATTAATGTTTAATATGAAAATATTCATAAATATGAAACAAATACTATGAATATATTTGATAAGATTGTCAAAAGATAATTAACCAAGCATATGGACATAAATTTTCAAATGCTTGATGCAATGCTATATGTAGTGAGAATTTAACAAAAAAAAATCTTGATATGATACATATGGGGAATAATATAACCCCTTATGTGATATCAACCAATCCTTAAAAGTTACAAATTTACCCACATGTGTTCGCAACTCTGTTATTGGTACTATTCATACATTTATACTTCCAATCACATATGTGATTCCCATTCAAGGTTTACAAAAAATAAAAGGTTTCCCAAAAGTTTAGATGCATATTCATACACAAATGAACCATTCCCATCCTATGATGTTTACACATATTACATCATCAACCTCATATGTTGTATATTCCCTCAATAAGATTATTTTATCACTAAATGCTAATGTGTTTCAGTTAGAACAAGGTACATCTAGAGATAGTAATTAAACAAAATTATAAGCCTTGTTTTGTAACCTAATAACCACTGAGATAACAACTTATCCATTACCTATAGGATTTTTATCCCCTAACATTTTAATTTCTCATGGTAAAAGTAATCTTCAATAACACCTTCGATTATTCCATGCAACATGTTTGGGTTACCCATTTAATGACACATTATTGACCAAGTCAATCCAAAAAAGTCTCAAAGACTCTGATTTATGATGGTTTTATGATAACCCACTCCAATTACTTAAACCATTTAACCTTTTAGCATATCATTTTCTAAAACACTTCTCCATCAACATTGATGAGAAACTATCTTATGTGTGTATTTCCAAACATAAGCAAGGGTCAAACAAGTAAATCAATAATTATGTATTATGGTATAAGACCATGCTAGTTAAGATGACCAATATTATGGTATACAATGAATTACAATACATATTCAAGCAAATTTGTTTTGTACCATTGCATGAGTCAATAATATTCAATAATTTTAATCCTTTTGATGAGTTATGTCATATAGTTAAAGAGAAAAAAATAAAAACTTATATATTTGAAAAAACTCAAGTAGACACCTAATAATCTTAATAATTCAAAAGATAAATTTCAAAGCAATCCAAATTGCAAGGTTAAATCAAATGATAACAAGAATGAGACATACAATTATTAATGCAATATCAATGCCTATGAATTGGCTCTTATTATCCACTCCATGGAAGATAAAGTTTTCATTATTACCACCACCCCTTCATGTATTTGTATAAAATTTACCTGAGTGCAACCTCATCTCTCTTCATCAACCACAAGAGTTTTATGAAATAAGACTTAAACCTAAGAATTATAATAGTAATGCATATTTTGATTACCATCAAACTCTTGGGTATTTTAAAAATAAATGTTCCAAGTTAAGTCATAAGATACAAGATCTTATTGATGATAATAGTATTGAGTTAAACACACCTACAGAGGAGTTTAGACCACAAAAAAATGGAAAGTATAAATCAAAAATATTAAATGATCCATTTCCCAAGCATGAGATAATAGAGACAAAGGATAATTTTGAAGTATATCATGCATACAATGTGCATCCTCCACCTATGACATATGATCACCCAATAAATGGGATTATTGGAACACTTATAAGAATATCACCATAGTACCCTATGATTATATTTTATGATAATTAGATTATGGATGATGAGTCAAATCTCCACACACTATTCATATGAGCTTATGTCAATAGGAAACCATACATAGTGTCATTATTGACAATGGGTCAAGCAAGAACATGTTCACAATGACATTTATCAACACACTTAAATACACATAATAAGATTTAAAAGATAATACATAATTAATTAAATGATACAATGTAAGGACATACAACACTCTTGGGCACTATAGATACACATATTTGGTACAAGCTTTGTTTCAAAATGCTTGTAGGAAAATTTATAGGTATATAGTAGCACATCTTTTTTGATATTTTATTATATTATTAATTAAATTTGGTTATGTGACCTATCATTTTTATCCTCTCTTACCATATTATAGAGATATATGTCTCCTTTTTACATCCTAAATTATTTTTAAGCCTCAAATCAATTCCACCATTTTTTGTTAGTACTAACTGAAGATGATAGAAGTGACCTAGGCACATTTTTAATTTATATTGGGCTTGTTTCATTTTATGACCATTATTTGGGCACGTTTGAACTTATTTGGGTTGGATTTATGTGCCACTAGGCCCTTAACTCCAAGTTATAGGCACTACATATACAAATTCACTATAAGTTATTTTTAGAACAAACGCATTGCATTATCAAGAGGTATATAAGATTACACATCACGCCTATAGAATTTTTAGAGCTAAATATAAAGTTTCAAATGGTCAATTTACATTTACATGTTTTTACTAAGGTAAATATAGGAGAAATAAAATCTATAATTTCATCCATAATTACACACATATGCATTAGTAGGAGAACTACATTTGAGTTTGATCTCTCTTTGAATTATTAGCAATCTAGTGTAGTGCTTAATCAATTAATATGGATTGACTAAGGTTATTCAAACTCAACCCTTTCACCTAACATCTCTTTTGATATTAGATTACTTGTGCATAACTAGGGTTTGATCATGCATGTGCATCTACATGATTCCAAAGGTGATTAAAGTTAGAAAAAACATTACAACCCAAAATAAAATAATATCTCTTTGTCTACATGGTCAGTACCAACCATTGCAAGTCAGTATCAACTATCAATACTAAAAAAACCTAATAGAAGTGACTTGAAAATAATAAGCTATAAACATTTATACACATAGTATTTACATAGTCCAAATATGTAACATTAAAACAAATCAAAACTCAAAATAATATGACAAATAATTTAAGAACCTTCTTACCTTATATTTTACATTTATTGTTATATTTAGCTTGTGCACTTTGCATAGTTCAAATAAGTTTTATGAGTATTGTTGTATATTGGAAAAAACTTAATTAGTAATTATTTTACTAGTTTTTATCTTATTATGTTTTATAAAACCAAATTAGATTAAAACATATTGGTGAAATCATACATTGATCAAATCATACTAAACCCTAGATCTCCATTAAGGTTTCACCTTTATAAGGTTTCAGATTTTAGCCTTAGGGTTTTATTTTTAGATTTGATTTATAATTATTCCAAACCCATAGTATCTCCATGATTTATTACCTATTATAATTATTCCTTATCTATATCTTAATATCTTAAGGTCTAATATATCTAAAATGGATAACTAATTAGAAACCCTTGTTTATCATCTATTGAGTATGATGCCAATGTCAAAACTTGTTTATTAAAGTTATATTTAGTTTATTTTTTTCTATTATTTTTTAAATTTTATTTAAATCATTTCATTTTTAGATTAATCTTTTGGTAAATTTTGGAAACTTTTCAAAAAATTCCTAGAAAATAGCTAGATGTGTCAATTAGAGTTATGTTTATTGAATGTATACTTAACTAAGCTCAAATATTTATTCATTAATTTCCAAGAGTTAGGGTACACTTTATTATAATTATTTTACTAAATTTAATGTTATTTTATTTAATCTCCTACTTTATAAGAATTGGAGGAGCCTAGCTCATCTAGTGTGAATGTGTTGTTTACTTGTTAATAGAGCCATATTGCATGATGGCCATATCTTATCAATGAATCAAATTAAATTTGTATTATATTATTTTTATAGGATTATATTTTTATTTAAGTTATTTTTTAAGTTATTTTTTAATTTATCATTAATTTTTCATGAAAATTAGTTATAATTGGATAATTTAAACCTTTTTTGTTAATAAAAGATTGTGCACAAGTATGGCATAATATTTATTCTTGGTAATTATTTTTCCATGTGTTTAAATTTTATTTTATTTAAAATTATTCACAAATTAAGAATATAAATCACATGTATTATAATTTAATTTATTCAATGCCATTTTTGTCAACAATCACACTTACAACATACTAAATGAATAACTAGTAATTATGGGACATATTAGTTGATATATAGCTTCAATTTCATAGTAAATCAAAATTTATTTGAAATCCCTCAATACATCAAAACTTTAATTTGGTTTCAAATAATCATTCAAGAAATGATCATAAGGGTTTCAAACCATTATTAGGTATATCACAGCTTCTATGAATATTTCCATATTTAAAGGTGACAAATTTGAATATTAGAGATATCAGTTGAAGATAATTATTGTATGAAAAGGATTTTTCAATAATTTTATCCATGGGTATATACCACCTAATTTAAATACCTTAACTCAAGATCAAAAAATAATATAAAAATGATGAATAAAAGGTGGATGCACAAGTTTTGTTCTATGTTCAAAGCACTATAGACCTAAACATTTATCCAATAATTTTTTGATGCAAAAATTTCTATGAGGCATGAAATACCTTGAAAAGTTCATATCAAGGATAAATTAAGTTGATATAATCAAAAATCCAAATTATTAAAATGAATTTTGAAAAATTAAGAATGTCAGATAATGGTTTTAAAGAATATTGCATAAAGATAAATGACTTAGTGAGTAAAATGAGGGTTTATGGAGAAAATATACATGATAATGTTATAGTAAGGAATTTTTTGAGATATTTGAATCCAAATGGTTACATATTATAATAAATATTGATGAGTATAAGGAAATGAATACTCTGAATGTTTATGAGTTAGTGGGTTCTCTCTTGTCCCATGAGGATAAAATGAGACTATATGTAGGAGATAAGGAACATGCACTTGAAACCAAGGCAATAATTTCAAATCCCAAAGAGAAAAACAAAAATAAGAATAAAGAAAGTTTAATAAAATAAAAATAAAATGGGAAATATCAATATAACTTTATAGATAATAACAATAGATACCTTGTCATTATTTTAAAAAACCATGACACTTTACAAAATATTGCAAGATATTGGCAACTGTGAATCAAGCTAATCAAGAGAGTGAAAAGAAGTCATTTCAAGTTAAACAAAGTGAGGTTCAAAAACACTCATAAAATATTATCTCACATGTATTTTTGGAATAGAGGATGGAATAAAATTGTTTCTTTATTTAGGTTGTTAAAATCATGTGACAAATTAAAAACACAATTTCAACAAGTTAGATGATTCCTTCAAAAGTCAAGTGCAATTGGAAGATGAAAAGTCCATCCAAAATGAAAGAAAGGGCAGCATGAAAATAACCACAAGTTAAGATAAATATGAAATAATTTATTTTTATTTTTCTTTAGATATGGATCATAATATTATTAATCATAATTTCATAGGATATAGTGATGAAAGCAAAGCATACAAGTTTTATAATCCTACTAGTAAATCCACAATTGTGTCTAGGGATTGTAATTTTTTTAAAAATGAGATGTAGGTTGATTCTATTCATATAACTAAAGGGGTAATAAGTTAATTAGGCCATCCTATTGAATTTTATTTTTATCATTAATATTATATTTAGTTTATTTTATGCTTTATTATTTTGTTAAGGTTATTTAATTCATTTTTATCTTAGATTATTTTTTTGGTCAATTTTGAACATTTTTTGAGAACTTCCTAAAAATAACTAGAAGTGCTAGTTAGAGTCCATTTCCCTGAATGTGTACTTAATAAAGCTCAAACGTTTATCTATTAACCCTAAAAAAGTGGGGTACACTTTTTTATACTTATTTATCTTGATTTAATGTTATTTTAGTCAATATCCTACTTTATAATGATTTGGGGCACCTAACTTGTCTAGTGTGCATATGTTGCTTACTTGTTAAGAAAGGCATCTTGCATGATGACCATATCTTATTAATGAGTCAAAATTATTTTATTGATTCAACTATTGTATATATTAGATTCTATTTTTATTAGTATATTTTTATTTAAATTATTTTTTAAGGTATTAATTTAGCATTAACTTACCATGCAACTCACTTGTAACTGGATAGTTTTAGCCTTTCTTGTTAATAAAATATTGTGCACAAGTGTGGCACAATAATTATTATTGAAAATTATTTTTTCATGTGATTAGCTTTATTTTTATTTTTAGATGTTGATAAATGGTGTATTTTTTGTCAACAATCACACTTACAACACTACTATATTAACAACTAGTAATCTAGGATAGATTAGTTAATATATAGATTAAATTTTGGAGTAAATAAAAGTTTATTTTTACCCCCTCCATATAAAAAAAACTTTATAATCATATGTATTTCATATTATTTATTAGCTTCATCCCTTATGTTTATGATATCGAATGGAATAATACCCAAACATGTGTTATCAATTATGTTATTTATGTAGATGAGGAATACACTTTTCATGATTGTGGGTATGATTATAATTATTAAAATCAATAATATTGTTAAAATAGTGAATACTAAAGTGAAGAATAAAATGAATACACTAATTCTGAAGTAGAAGAGACTACTTACCCTACTCCCTCTATGTATTTTTATTTAAATCATATACTATAACAAGAATAAAAAATAATGAATATGTTCATGTTCTTAACATGTCCAATGAGTATATAATGGGAATGACTATCTCAAAAATTGGGTTAAAAGTGTTACGCTTAGACACCTTCAAGCCCTACCATTGATAGTCTATTGGGGGATTTTGTTAGCCTAGAATGGTTCTATATTCCAAGATAAAAACATTCCAATAATTTTCTCAAATCTAGACCATCTATGGGCACTTCAAAATCAATCAAAAAATACCTAGACAATGAATTCTAATTCATCCACCTATTGATTCTTTAGGTGCTTGGGGATAATTTAATGGTGCTTGTCAAGGAAACCCTTTCTTATGTGGTGTTGGGGGTATTTTGTATCTAAACTCTACTCATTACTTCTATTTTAAGGCTAGTTTGGGTCATGGTTCTAATAATTTTGCTAAACTACTATCCTTAAAGTTACTTCTCCAACTTGCAGTTGAAAGATAGGTTCATTCTTTACAAATATTTGGGGACTCTTTGGTAGTTATTAATTGGATGAAGGGGACTACAAAAATGGAAAATATGAGATTAAAACCGATTTTCTCCAATGTAGCAATAGTGGTACTATTTTTCTCAACCATTTCTTATAATCATATTTACAAAGAGATTAATTATACTACAAAATCCCTCTCTAAAGAGGTCCTGAGATTAGACCTAGACTTATAGGTCATCAATGGCTTTAATGATGAAATTAGCCCCACTATTATACAAATATTGGTTCTAGAAAATTAATTTATTTCTTTCTTCCCACTTGGGTGATGGCTACTCGGTTTACTCTTATTTTTGGACTCTACCTTGGGGTGGTACTTTGGTTTTCCTTATACATTTTTACTTGAACTATCTTGGATTCTTGGTCCACCTTACTTTCACTTTCTCCTATTTTTGTATTTTTGGGCCATTTATTTTCTCTCTCTTCTAAAGGGTTGCTTCTTCTTATGATTTTTTAATTTTCCATCCACTCTATTTTATTGTATATCCCTTGATCCTTGGTGATTTCCTTATCTACTTGCTAGGATTATTATCCTTATTCTTTGTACTTTCTTTCTCTTTTTCCATATGTAATATTGTTTCATCTACGATATATAATTTCATAACATTAATATGAAGTTACAAACTCTTATCATGGAATAAAACATGTCCAATGGGTCACTATGTGAGGATTCTCCATTTATAATACATTTTTATATTTAATATTTACCATTGCACTTCATCTCATTAACTATTTTAAAATATAAAGACATAATCCTTATATATAAATGTCAAAGTAATGTGAAACTCACTCTCTCTCTAAAAATGTCAAAAGAATATGAAATTACTTCTCATTCTAGAAATGGTAAAAAAAATTGAAATTTCTTATCTCTATAGAAATGGAAAAAAATGTGCAATTATTACTCTCTCTATACATGCTAAATGATACAAACATGTGATATTGTTTCTATTCTCTTGGAATATAATGTCAAGATATCTCTTTTCATGAGCATTATATTGAGCCAAAATATGATGATTCTCCATGTAGTTATAATTATATTATATGCAATGATACATCTTTAGAATGTGAATATATGGAAGATAATGTGAAAAATAACCATGATGACTCTTTTGAACCTATGTCTAGTATAAAAAATATTATGCCTACACCTTCTTTGCCCATTTGTATTAATGTACCTTTGGCAACTTAAAATAATAAGATTCAGCCATTGAATGAACCTCTTAAGGATATTAATATGACTTCTTAGTAATTCATATACTTAATGCATGTAATGCATGCTTTTCAACACTAAATGTGCTATCTAACCTTATAAAACAAATAATAACATGCTTAAGTTGATTTTTATTATATATATAGAAACCTAATTATGCTTAATATTATGAATTTTACATTACCTCAAAACTTCCTCATGCCTATAAATTTTTGTTTGATGGAATTAGTGATCATTATCTACATCTCAAATATTTTAGATCTTCTATGGACAAATATGATAGTAATTAGATTCTACTAGAAGTGTTTCTATAAAAAATAATTGGAAATGTTTTGGATTGGTTTCACTCTCTTCTTAGTGGGTCTTTACACTCATATCTAGAGTTATAAGAGACACTTTTAATGTGTTATATTTCTAATAAGGAACCAAGAGTTACATATGAATGTTTACCTTATTTTTATTAAGGAGAATCAAAGCTAGTTTGTGATTACATTTTAGAATTTAAGACTTAAATACACCGATTGATATATAAACCAACATATTTGGAAACACCATGTATATTTTTAGGGGACTCATATATCCTCTCAAATTAAATCTAATTTATTTCACTTTTGATTCATTTCAAGATATTTGATATAAGACTCGTTCTCAATATAAATCCTAAGAAGGCATGTGAAGACATTAATTTATAGCAATAATTCCCATACAAGGAAGCCAAATTAGCTATTCCACTTCTTAGGTAAAAGATTTTTATCAATGAAAATTAGGTTAAGGTCCTAAATAAAGGTTAAAAATATTTTTCAAAGTGTCATCTAAAACAAATAAGCCTACTTTAATTAAGTGGAAACCATTCAAGTTCGATATTTTCAAAGATCAACCACATGATATCTACATACATTATTAGATAATAATTCAATCACCCTACCTCCTAACTATTATGGCCCTCCTAATCATCTAAAGAGAGTAAAAGGCAAACCATTTTGCATTTATCATGATATTAATGGAAATTGAGACAATGATTGTTATACAATTATCTCTAAAAAATTACACAACTTAAATATAAATTAATTATTACATTTTGAAAAGTTGACACTTGGTCAACAAGGTCCCCTTCTCCATCTTCTTATACTAATAATTTGATGAAGATTGAGACATTGTAGGGCATTCCTATAAAGGAGAGAATGGTCTATCTAAATTATAAGGATAATTTTGATAAAAAAAAATATATCTTATATTTCACATTCTATCATGACTAATATATTTTATGATGTTCCCATTACAAAACCAATGGTCACTCAAGATCTTATTAGAAGAGAACCTAGACACGACATAGTTTTGAATGATAATGAACAACATAATGTAGGTATAGTTGCATCTTCTCCCAAAAATTATGGATGTCAAATATGATCTAGGTATCTACAGATCAAATGAAAATACAAGTTAATATTATTTCATAAAAATAGTAATAAATTGAACTCTTTCACAGTATTGCACAAAAGTTATGTTAACTAGCTTCACATGATTATAGTTAGTTACTATTCCCAATTGGGTGGGGAAATCATTTTTTAGCATCAATAATAACTAATAGTACCATAGATTAATCTCATATATACATGTGTAATGCTTATTAAGTAAAAAATTATTCTACACATGACATATATACAAATATACGAAGCGTAATAATAAAAACAAATTTAATATAAGAAAATACATGAACATAATTAAAATCTAACACATAATGCAATATCAATTAAACACTACATTGATACAAACATTCAACATCAAATAATAGTAATAAAATGTCAAAATTAGAATGCAAAAATTAAACCACATGATATAACACTAAATTTGTGAGTCCATTTAATAAAATCATTAAACAAAAAGCAAAAGTATTCATCATATATAATCAAATAAAAACTTAAAATATAATAAACTCATTTAATGATTTTGTCTACATCCCCTGATTCATCTTACTCACCATTATGTTTAACTATATTCCTACTATCTCTAGAAGTAGATTTTTCGCTATCTCATCTACACCCTTGATACCAAAACATGTATCATCTAACATGCTCCCAAAGAGATACCAACCACACCATTATCTAAGTGTGTTCAACTTGTATATTACTATAGAGAGAAATAATATTCTTAGATATATCAGTGTTACTCTCAGGAGTAGGCACCAATCATATATCCAAATACACTTGGATATCATCCCACTCATAAAAAATTATAGTTAAATTTGTATCAATAATGGAAATGGGATAAAAAAATAGGTGAATGTACACTTGAAATATTTTTTACTCACTTGATCAATCCACACCAACTATATCATAAGAAATTTCTTTCACATCTATGTGTGGATAGATGTGTCTACCATAGCCTCCCAATGTGTACCTCTTGTACCACAAACATATGAATAGATAATATTTTAGCAACTTATAAATTAATAAAATGAAACTCAAACACACATATACAAGTATATATATATATATATATATATATATATATATATACTTACACATAATACAATAACAACTATAAATTTAGTTGGATAAGGTTGTAGTGTAACCTAACATAATCCTCCATCACCTCATCCCTATGCTGGAGGCATAACAACTATATCCATGACAAAAGGAAAAAAGGATGTAATGAATTTACTTCAATGATAAAGTAAAATAATAGAAATAAATCACAATATGACTGAAATAGATGATAAAATAATAATAAATGACAAACAACTTCAAGGGGGAAACCTCCATGACCTCACAATAAAAATAGAATTTTTAATATGATGATTTTGGTGAGCCACACTCATCCATGTATATTGACCTATCTATGTATGGTTACACCCATTCATCCCACCCCTTTATCTAAAGTAATTTGGCCTAAATAAATAAAAAACTAATGAAAGCAAAGATAAATGATGAGTTTTCCAAAGGTCAAACCACACATATCCCTAGGCATGTTATAGGTTAAGGGAAATCATGCCCCCCCCCACTTAAAAAATAAAATTTCCCTCAATATTAAATAATTTTGTATGATTTTTATTAAATTTTGAATCTTCCCATGTAACATTCTCATTGGGCAGATTCTTCCACGTGATCAAATATTCCTTAATCTCCCTTGTTCACAACCTCTTAGTGCATGTCTAAAGGATGTTCTCAAGTTCCAAAATGACTTGTCCTACCTCATATAGTACATTCAATTTATGTAGAGGCTATTTTTCCAATTATCATATTCAATCAAGAAACATGAAATATTGGATGTATGTGAGTAGAGTGGAGTATATCCAACATGTATGTGACACTGCTAATTTTTTGTAGGATATAATAAGGGCCATAAGACTTAGGAGAGAGTTTGTTATTCTATTTTTTTAATTTAAGGATAATTTATTATATGGTTGTAGTCATACAAACACCCAAACACCCACTTCAAATTGACTTTCACTATAGTGTTGATTCATTTTATTATGTGTCATTAAATTCTCTCTAAGACTAGCTAGTACCTCTTGTTGGTGTTGAATATGTTCTTCCATAAAATGAACCTTAGGTTGGACCCTCAAGGATGAGGTGATGGAGGAGGTTTAATAACCATATAGTTCCAAAAATGGATACATTTTTGAAGAGACATGGAAAGAAGTGATATATCACCATTTTTCTAGTGGCAACCAATGAACCCATATTTCTTGTTTATCTAATGTGAAACAAAGAAGATAAACCTCTAGGAATTTTTTGGAAACCTTTATTTTCTAGTTAGATTAAGGATTACATGATTAACCATGAGCTAAGTGAGAACCTAAACATTAAAAAAAAATTAGTCCAAAAATTACTACTAAAAATTAGATTACAATCACTCACTATGATTTTAGGGGTACCATGTAGCTTTCAAACTATATCAAAAAAAGCAACTACAATACTAGTTACAAATGGTTATGATAAGGCATAAAAATGGTCATATTTTATGATCCTATCTATAACTACCATTATGAAATTATTACCTTCTAACCTAGGTAAACCCATTCTAAAATCCATAGAGACCTCCTCCCACGTCTAGTTAGGAATCCATAAGGGCTAAAAATACCTGGTATATTAATTTTTTCACCTTTTTTATTCTATCAAACCATGAATTCAACCTAAAATTTGTGTATATCACCCATGAGTCCTCAAAATAAATATAATAAGTTTTAAAACATCCATAATATCCCCTATTGGAGATGCATGAATCTTTGTAATATCTTGTGCTTGAGGGAAGAATTATTTCATAGCTATAACTGATATTTTAAACCATAAGGCATTCCATTTCCAATAAAATTCATTTGAGGCATGATAATATTTTTATATCTTATGAATCAAAGCCTGTGTACCCATACCATTCTCTCATTTTTATCTTGCCTCATCCACCTAATTTTCTTGCCAAATGGTCATTATACACAACAATGCCTTTGTGGATTCATCACTCCTAGATAGTGCATCTACTATAACATTATATTTCCATTTATTTTATATGATTTCAAATTCATATCCCAATAATTTATTCAACCATTTTTTATTCAGATGACAATATTTATTCTAAAAAATATTTTAGATTATCTATTGTTTATTGCATGACATGCACTAATTTCATCATTGAAATCATGAAACCTCTTGTTTATATAGAGTATGTAATCTAGCATAATCAGGTCTAGGTCTATTTCTATTCATGGTCTGATTGAAAATTTTCTTGATAGGTTGTAGGTTTAACATTACATTAGATTTACTCTATGAATTAGGTTTGAACTTAAGGTATCCATTGCATGCATTTGGTTTAGAATAATTTTGGCAATTGGATATGTATTGATTTAAATTTTTGAGCTTGTTTAAATTTGATAAGTATTGGTCTATTTTTCATTATGTTTTGAATGAATTAAAATTCAAATTTTGGGGCTATTTCACCTTAGTTTTTTGTAAGTTACCTAATTTTTTCAAATTTCCTTGCTTATATTCTTTATAAAATTGATCCATTTGTGCTTATTTTAATTTAAAATGACTAAGAATTCATGTAATTTTATTCTTTTACTTAGTCATTTTTCATAAAAATGGGTTTATTTGGATTTACGACTGATTAAATGTCTAAGTATTTATAGATTTTTATTCAAGAGTTGGTCACTTTTATTTAAACAAATTTATACATGCATTTTCAAATTCATATTTTAAAGTCTAACTATTATTTGATTTCCCCGTGAGCTAATGGTTAAGTACACTTCCCCACGAGTCCCAGGTGAGTGAGGAGCTACCACTTATAACTATCTCACTTTATTAGGACTCTTTTACCTTGGTCATTTCTCCCTAAACTCTCCAAGTTCCTAAGATTATATCATATGACACAATCCTATTTATCTACTTCCTTATCCCCCTTCAGTTTCCTTAATAATCCCTAGACCCCCCAAAAGCATGATATCATGCCACATGGTGTGATCCATCTCTCTAAACCCCCAGGGTGGTTTTAATACTTCCTATGTTAATAAACCCTACAAATGTATGGCATCATGCCAAGTTACATGATCCTAGTTCTTTAGGTCCTCAGGGTGGTATGTATCCTTATGAGTCTCCCATTAAGACCTTATTAAACAAGATCTACATGTGTGCAATTATTTTGTTTCACCAATATATTACAAGTCATCAGTCTAAGTGGACACCTAATTATACCTTGAGTGAGCAAATGGATGCCACTTAGCATCAAATGCCAACTGGATAGGGCATTGACACACATGTCATCATTTCACCTACTTAAATTGATAGTGATCTATCCTATCAAGATAGTCATAGATTTGGAATGATTTTCCCCTTAGACCTTAATTTTTGAATATTCTAGTCTTTGTATTCTAATTTTATTTCATCACTTAAAAGGATAAAAAATTAAAAATTGAATCCCTTAATTTATTCTTTTTTATCTAAAGGACTTAATTATTTATCTAATGGATTGGATTAATTGTGTTCTTGGAAAAAATCCCCTTCTAGATTGTTAATTTTATAATCTCTTTATTCAAGCTTTATGACTTATTCAATTTTCCTAAATTTTAAGATCTAATAGGTAATTTATTCATTATAAATCTAATGGCTAAATTTTTCTCTACAAGTTTATATTCCCCAATATTAGCCACCTATCGATATCTTTGAGCTCCATAACTCTAGAAAATTTTGGATATAGAGCCAAACCTTTTACCCTCTATATGCCTAAGATCATGCCACATACAATGATCCCACTTCTCATACCCCCTAAGATGATCAAGATAAATAAAGTAGAAATTGTATCTTGTATGTGAATGGGATGATTCCACATGGCATCATCTCACTTATTCACACATATGGATCAATTAGGATTATTATGATAGAGAATAGATTAAGTCAGCTCCTGAGATGATGCCATATAGCATAATCTCAAGACTTTAGGATAGAAAATCATAGAACAATGACCAAGGACCCAAAGTGATCTGAGTAAACAAGATCTTGATGTGAACAAGGAATACATATAAGGTATGTTAGTTTAATAAAACAATTTAAAACAACACATTAAAATTCTAACACCTCTACCCTAGACACTAGGGAGAGCATAGGTAAAAAACATACAAATGAAAGCACAATTAAAACATATAATAAAAGACTCTTTTACCTTTGTTGAAGCTCAAAATGTCATGTTTAAGTGGCTTTCTCAACTTGTGCATTAATAAATCTTCGTCAATGAAGCTTTGTTAGGTTCACCTTTCCTTTGCACCTTGGCTTGTGAATTTGGCATGGTAACACTATTTAAAAAGTTTATTTGCATCCATTTGATAATTATAACACTACATTATCAAATATTTAAAGACATTTAGAAATAATAAATTTACACTAAAATATCTTAAATGTCGATAGGTATGGCCTTATATTTATAGTCTCAAAAGTTAACTCTCACCCAAGGTGAGTTAAAGTTGAGTTTAAACATGGAATGAGTTCAAACTAGCCCTAGGTGAGTTGAGGATAACTATAGTTGAGTTAAAATTTGGCATGTAATTATGATTTATAATTACTAGGCATGGCTCTCAAATTAGATATTTTGAAAGATATTGACAACACATAAAGCCAATGATGAAAAGGCTTGATATTTTTATTTTTAGAATTTCCATTTATAAATATTCATTAATTGTAAATGGATATTTCAACTAATAATTTAGTTTTTTAATTAAATAATTAAATTTTATTAACATTTTATCTCTTTTAAGATTTGATCAAGTACCCTGCTTAATGGGTTGATAGGCCAAACTACTATATGCTAGGTCACAAGGTGATTGGGGATGAATCTATGAGAGGTTACTGTTACATACGGTCTAGCATCCAAAATAGGGATGAATCAACATGATTATGAGATTTTATGAATGATTCATGATCAAAATTGGGGCATTTAGTGATTCTTAGGATTAATTTATAATGCTTGGTAGGAATCAATATAAAATTTGGTCAAAAGCCAGTTATGGATGGAATTGGGTGTCTATAGTTTTCACTTGTTTGGAAAGGTGTTTTAAGATATAAACATAGTAACATCTTCTCAAATAATGAAAATGTCATCTATGCCTACTACTTCAATAGCGATGGATAAGCTCTAGATACCCCCTTGAAGGAGTGGTTGATAAATATGGTCTACGAGCAGTCCCTTGATAGAAGGTAAATGATGGGACCAAAAATGGTAAAGGGAATAGAAAATAATAATTTTCCCAAAGATATTTATAATCAATGGCACAATGAGTTGCCCTGTTTGGGTAGATAAAAAGGATGATATAATCATTGGAATAGCATGATAAAAAAGATAACAATTTGTCCAAAGGAAGTTATAATCATTAGTCAAAAGATAAGGGTAACAAGAGAATGATTTATCCAAATGAATACATAATCACAAAAGGAAAACAATTATTTGCCCATAGATGGTTATAATCATTGGTAGGATGAAAAATGCCCCAGTTGGGTAGATAAAGGTAATGATTTACGCAAAGGTGGTTATAATCATTAACACCGTGAAAACATGTCCCATTTGAGTGGATAGAGGTAATGATTTACCCAAAGTCAGTTATAATCATTACCACCAAGATAAATTAAAACACAATGATTTGCCCAAAGGCAATTATAATCATTGATATGGTAAGTAGGATTAAAACATAATAATGTACCCAAAGGCAACTATAATCATTAAAGTGTGATGAGGACAATATGGAAAATTGGAAAAATGGGATTACGTATTGAATCCATGCTCATGGAGTAAGATTAATATGGTATAGAGGAGAAATATGAATTTGGGCAACTTTCTTAGTATGGAGATGCATATCCTAACTTGTAAGGATTAAAATTCTTTTTTGATTTAATTACTCTATATGTGGGAATGATTTGGATGGATCAAGAATTTTTTAGGTAACCAAGGAGAGTTGCCATAGCCACATTGTTTGTAATAATTCTCAAGTTTAGTTTTGTTGTATCACGTGATGGTATGCACCATGATAATATGGTTAAAATATGCATAAGGGATGACATATAATTTAATAAACAATAAAAAACAATGCAACAATGCTAAAAACCATGATGATAATTTGGATGTATGAATATGGATGGAATTAAGTATAGTGCACAAAGAATCACCCAATTGATGTAGTTTTACTAAGTCAAGGCATAACAAGAAAAACAAACAAGCAGGCAAACAAGAAAATACAAACATAACAAAACATGAAGAAATAACAAGGGAATAAAACAAAAAAATAATATGAAATAAAAATAAATAATGGTTAATCATAAAATTAGTGTAAACAAAGAACAAAAAATATGATGAACATTTACCCAAGGCTATAGGAGTCAATGAAACAAACAAAGGAAAAGGAAGGGGTAGACAAGCTGACTTCAGATGCACTAGGCAAGTGGATGTTGCCTACATAGTTATATGGTTGCAAGATCTGATGTAAAATTTAGGCTAATTGTATTTCTCCCAAGATATGGGATAGAAGAAAATGATGATAAGAAAAACATGATTGTGTTATAGAGGAATATGAGAATGATCTCACAAAATGGTGAGAACATTGAGATAAATCTTGGTATTCATTAATGTATCAAATTTGAATACATAATGTGCAATAGGAAAACTCAAAAAACATCTAGAGTGCAAGGCTTAATGTCCAAAAAAATGGGAAAGCAAATGATAAGTTGTTTCTTATGAATTAGTGAGGGTTCCCATAATCTTGAAGGCAAAGAATTGGTCGAAAATAAATGACTATGATTTTTAGGATTTTCTAGATATGTTACAAATGTTTTTGTATTTTTATAAGCATATCAACTCAATTGAGAATGATGAGATACTAAATATTCCAAATAATAAAATATCAAGAGCATTCAAACTTGAAATATCTTAAAAAATGATAAGAACATGGAAAAGGGGTGAATGATCTGACCTCAACATGAATTGAGTGTTGCCTACATAGTCCCAAGATGGGACCTCAAGTCACTGTAGTTTTACCTTATAGTGGAGGAATCTAACTAAGTAGCATAAATTTTTCAAGTTAGGAAAATGACATAATATGGTATAGGAATGGTAAGGTAGGACATCAAGGCATGATAAAGATGTTCCTAATTTGTGCATAGGCAGTTATGATTAAGAAATAATAGCATAGGTCAATGATATTAATTTTCCTAAAGATAGTTATAATTAGTATCACAGAGTGAAACACTAATTTTCCCAAAGGTGGTTATAATCAAGAACACTCAAAATTAAATGAAACAAGGAATTAATGATGCAACTTCCAAACCATGGTCATACTGGTCCAAAATATTGCCTCTATCTAAAAATTTGAATCAATTGCTAAAATTTGATATGAATCCTCCCACTAAAGGTACCTAAATAAATAATAGAATAGAACCAAAGTCAAAGGGGTAGGGTATGGAGAGTAAAAACAACTTTGGTCAATAGGTAACATATGGTAGAGAAGTATAGGGTATGGTATAAAGAAGGTGACAATATGGTACAATGAAAATGGACCTCATAAATAATATTTCAAGGATCTCAAGTGAATTAATTATTTATGTGTATGGTTTTCATCATCTCATCAAGTTCATCCTCTTCTGAAGTATCAAGTATGTATGCTCTGAATCCATAATTTGAAACAATTATATATGGGCCTATCTAATTGGGTTTGAACTTGTCCATCTTCTTCTTCTTCTTCTTCTTCTTCTTCTTCTTGAATATGGTATTTTTTTGGTTTTTTTTAAGAACAAGATCCCCAAATTTTAATTCCTTATGTTTGACAATCTAGTTATAGTGTCCATAGAGTCTATTCTAGTAGGTTAAAAGGTTTTTGATGGAAGTTATGCATTTTTCATCAAGTAACTCTAGTTCTTGTAGGCAAGCTACTTGATAATCTTCATCATCTAGGACATGTTTCAATAAGATGCATAGAGAAGGTAACTTGACCTCGATGGGAAGAATGGCCTCAGTGATATAAGCTAGGGAATATGGAGTGGCTCATGCTGGGGTATAGTAATTAGTGTGATATACCTAGAGGGTGCAGAAGATTTGGAGGTGCCAATCATGGCTAGCATCATTGGAAATATTTTTAAGGATATTGATAATGGTTTTGTTACATGATTCTACATGGACATAACCTTATGGGTAATATGTTATAAAAAAATGTTGGGTGATTATATAATCAGAACATAGAATTTTAACATCCTTATTTTTAAATGATCTACCATTATTAGATATAAATTTGGATGGGATACCATAATGGCAAATGAGGTAGTTGAAGATGAAATTGGAAACTTTTTTCCAGTCATGTAAGTGAGGGGTATAGCTTTAACCCACTTAGTGAAATATTTAGTAGTAGTAAATATGTGTTTATGTCCATTATATGAGGTAGGGTTAATCTTCTCAATGAGATCGAGGCCCCATGTTGTAAACTACCATGGATTAATCATTAGTTTTAGTGTTTTAGCCAGGGCATGAATCAAATTAGCATGCCTTTTACATTTATCACATGTTTTTATTAGATATTTATCAATTATGCCATGGAGGGAAATAAACTGGAAGCACACAATTGATTACCAAACCAAGCAACTTAATATGCGGAAATTAACCAGATTCACCAAGTAACTAGAATTCAGAATAACACATGATATGAGAGACAATACACAACTTGTATTAACACTTTATACAGAAAAGAATACAATAAAGAAGATGCCACTTCTTCTCCACCACCTCTTCAGAGGCTCGCCACACCTCAAGTGAACAGTAATTCTTCTCCCCAAAGCTCTCCCTCTCAGGTCCCAACACCCAACTCAAATACAGAGTTGGTGTTCACCTCCTATGCTCCACGCACACCACAAGTGCTCCACGCACTCCACAAGCACTCCACGTGCTCCACAAGTACTCGAGGTACTTCAAGTAGATCTCCCATGAACCTGCAATAACCTGCACTTCAACAGACCATACTTATAGAAGGAACTCCCTTGCCTTCCTCTTTGCTCAATCTGAGTACACACCTGTACTCCAAGTAGATCCTGCCTGATTCTACTCCCTATTGTGTTTCTGTCCTATCTGATCTTACACACCTACAAATCAACCTGGTTCTGCACACCTGTGAACCTTGACCTTGCACACACATACACCTGTAGATCAACGATCTTACTTACCATGTAGATCTCCTATATAGGCCATGCACCTGTGACCAAGATCCTACACACCTGAAGAATCTTGCTGACTCTCCAAAACCAGCACCCACCTAGGTACTGCTGTGGAACTAGGAGGAACACCCTTGCTCACCTCACACACAGAAGGAGCTAACTTTGCTCAACTCAAACTAGAACACTTTTCCAATACAACCATGAGTCTATTATATAGATCTCATCCAAACAATGATTAGACATCTAATTACAATAATTAGATCCGCAGCTCTCAGTCTAAAAATAGATCTAAACATGCAAACACTTGGTTCGTTAGCTAACTGCCCATAATAAGCTCACAGTCAAACCACACAGGCGACCGACGTTGGTCCCTGTCCGCCTGGGGGTGCCAACGCTGGCCGATCCATGACCGACATCGGTTGCATCCTGTCTCCTACCTACCGACGTCAGTTGGCTAGACCAATGCCAAAGACTTCTGACACTTAGCAACTCAACCTGTAACCTCCTCCATGTCTGCATCTGTGAAGCTTTTAGCTCCACAACCTAACAATCTCCCACTTAGAGATAAATAGCTGCACTGTACCTGTACTTATACTCCATCTAATCTGCTTCCTGGTTTGTATCCCTCTTCAAGCTCAATCCTGAAGACAACCCACCACACATCCCGTGGTGTACCACCTGTCATCCGAGTACCCTGCCACATTTGAACCTACAAACACATGTAGTGAAGTCCTGACCCTGCATAGCATGAATCCCTGCTGCCGGTCCCTCTCAAGTACTTGAGAACCCACTTCCCCGAATTGGCTCCTAACTCTCTGACAGCTCCCACTGCATGGGAATACTCAGGTCTATACCAGACCTCATGTGATTTCAGACACTGTACCTGTCCAGCCCTTAGTGTGCTTTGGCTCTGCATCCTGAACCTCACCAACACATGATTCACATCAGATCCCACTTGAGACAAAATCAACCTGTGATCTCCATGTCTCCCATGTCAAATAATTTTGCTGCTCCAAACTCCTCTTGACATGCCACTGAACTAATCTTACCCTTAGCTCAACAAAACACTGTATGTACAATCCCTGCTAGCAAAACATACCATCCACATACAGCAATAGAATGATGTCATGACTCATCATCCACCTGGTAAGGCAAACCATAGTAGTTACCTGACATTGACTGAAGCCATGCTTCGTCCTCCACCTGTCAAAACCTGTACCACTATCCTACAGCTCCTCAAGACCATATACATGGTCTTTCGTCTCACGTATCCGTTCACTCTATTCTTCAACTAAGGTATCCATTCGTCTCTGTGCTTTCATCCAGCTGGAAACCCTACCAAAAACACCTGTTTGGTTCTCCTCCAAGGAATCACATCCTCATCCATGCCAAGCTCACACCTATTTCCTGGATCCTTCTTGCTCTACAATCAGCAACATGTATAAAGAAGAGGAACAATGAATTTGAGGGCCTACTTACGTCTTCAGTCCTCCATATGGGTGTTTGAGACTCCTTGACAGCGTGCTGTCCACCCAAAATCCATTACAGTGACCGACCTCGGTCACTCCACAGTCTACATCCGACCAACGTCAGTTCCCATGCGTCTGTCCCTGACTACCGACCCTGCAGTGTCCCTACTGCTGACATCAATCCTCATGACCGACATCGGTCTTACCTACTACCGACGTCGGTCCTCCTGACTGACATCAGTCTTACCCTGCCTGACATCACCAGCTTCAGTCTGCACATGACTGACATCGGTACCTGTCTGTTCGACGCCGGTTCCTCCTGACCAACATCGGTACCTGTGTTCACCTGTGAGTGATGACTTTTTACCCGTGAGCTCCTTTGAATCAAAACCCATGTCCAAACTGCTCTGCTCAGAAGTATCCAGCACCATCCACTGGGTTCTGTCTGCCATCTCCTCCAAGTACACCAAGGCTTTCTAGTTCTTAAGCCTGTCAAATATATCTGTCTTCCGCTTAAGAACATGCATCTCCTTCCTGCTCATGTGACCAAGCCTATGAAGCCACGTCTCTGCAACAAAAGAAGAATCAGTAATATAAATAAGTAGATAAAGAGTACCTATTTTCTTACCACCAGCTAATTCAAGTGCATCCGCTGTGAGAGTTCTTGTGCATCTCTCATCACCCAATCTTTCTAAATAAATTAGCCATATCTCCAAACCTAGGACCTGCATGACCTTCATCAACACCTGTGTGTTGGCCACCTTTAATTTCAGCTTCACTTCCCCTTTGCCAATTCTTTGGCAAGGCTCGCCAGCTCCTCTACCTGGGGCTGCATGGAAAGAGGCAACCGAATCTTTTATCCAAGATTCAACTTTATCCAAGAAACCTCCAAAAGCATCTTGTGCAATAACACCTGCAACATCTACATCTTCAGTTCCTTCATGTTGATTTGCTACCAACCAACAATAATCTTTTACCTACTCTTTCTTTCCATAGGACCGTGAGTGACCATCTGTGCTTTTCAACTCCTCCATTCTTAGCTTACTTTCATCTGCCATTGCTCTACTCCCACTCGATCAGAAACCCCTGAGAGTGCCCTGTAACCAAACACAAAACCTGCTTCCTGCAACCTTAGCTCTGATACCACGTGTAGGGAAATAAACTAGAAGCACACAATTGATTACCAAACCAAGCAACTTAATATGTGGAAATTAACCAGATTCACCAAGTAACTAGAATTCAGAATAACACATGATATGAGAGACAATACACAACTTGTATTAACACTTTATACAGAAAAGAATACAATAAAGAAGATGCCACTTCTTCTCCACCACCTCTTCAGAGGCTCGCCACACCTCAAGTGAACAGTAATTCTTCTCCCCAAAGCTCTCCCTCTCAGGTCCCAACACCCAACTCAAATACAGAGTTGGTGTTCACCTCCTATGCTCCACGCACACCACAAGTGCTGCACGCACTCCACAAGCACTCCACGTGCTCCACAAGTACTCAAGGTACTTCAAGTAGATCTCCCATGAACCTGCAATAACCTGCACTTCAACAGACCATACTTATGGAAGGAACTCCCTTGCCTTCCTCTTTGCTCAATCCAAGTACACACCTGTACTCTAAGTAGATCCTGCCTGATTCTGGTCCCTGTTGTGTTGTTGTCCTATCTGATCTTGCACACCTGCAAATCAACCTGGTTCTGCACACCTATGAACCTTGACCTTGCACACACATACACCTGCAGATCAACGATCTTACTTACCATGTAGATCTCCTATATAGGCCATGCACCTATGACCAAGATCCTACACACCTGAAGAATCTTGCTGACTCTCCAAAACCAGCACCCACCTAGGTACTGCTATGGAACTAGGAGGAACACCCTTGCTCACCTCACACACAGAAGGAGCTAACTTTGCTCAACTCAAACTAGAACACTTTTCCAATACAACCATGAGTCTATTATATAGATCTCATCCAAACAATGATTAGACATCTAATTACAATAATTAGATCCACAGCTCTCAGTCTAAAAATAGATCTAAACATGCAAAACTTGGTTCGTTAGCTAACTGCCTGTAATAAGCTCGCAGTCGAACCACACAGGTGACCGACGTTGGTCCCTGTTCGCCTGGGGGTCGCCGATGCCGGCCGATCCATGACCGACGTTAGTTGCATCCTGTCTCCTACCTGCCGACGTCGGTTGGCCAGACCAACGCCAAAGACTTCTGACACTCAGCAACTCAACCTGCAACCTCTTCCATGTCTGCATTAGTGAAGCTTTTAACTCCACAACCTAACATGCCATGGATATGTCTTGGTTATTATATTAATTTATTTAATATCCTAAGTGACAATGACAAAGTGTGAAATATTCTTGTCCTACTATGCTTAGAGGCTTGGTTGATCTTTAGTTTTGACATAGTTAGAGATGGTCAAGGATGAGTATGGTGATTTGAGCATGTTCAAGGGGTTATATATGAGGTTTTATAATCTTGGAGTGATTATTTTCATGAGTTTAATTCATCTAGTACTATATTATATTCATTTATACTTGTTGGGTCTAGTAGTATAAAATTTGAGTAGGCAGTTTGCTGACATCACCATTACCACATGTGGATGAGTCAGGGGGAGTTGGTCATATGGTTATGAACACATTATTACTTAGTTTATATGTGATAAATATCTATCATGAAAATAATTTTATTCAAATATATGTGGGTACAAATTTGGGATTTTAGGCATTTTGATAGTGTTTTCCCATACTTAGCCAAATTTGCATAAGGCAAGAAAGAGCCGAGTAAGCAGTTTTGTGATGGCATACCTTGCATGGAAATTTAATGAGAAGGTGATTATATGGGTTTATTTAGTTTTTTTCCTAGTTAATTTTAAGTAAATTTTTGATCATTCACCAAAAAACATCAAAATATATTCATGTTCAAAGTTGGCCTTCCAAGTAATTCTTGACATAGTTGGCTTTGAGAATAGATAAATCTAAGGAGGCATTTTAATGTTTTTATATCTCACACATATAAGATTTATAGGAGTATATTGACACATTATTTTATTATCCAATTTGAGGATATAATATGTTCAAAATTTGAGAACATATACATGAGCAAAGCAAAAGATATGGAGGTTCAAAGTTGGCCTTCCAGGGAATTTGCAAAGGTTCCCATTTTTAGTTGATTTTTAGCAAGGGTAAAGACCAGGACTAAATAAGGATCCTAAAACTCATGGGAGATAATAAAAATTGATAAAATTTTTCATGTTTATTTTTAAATACCTAACTGATCCATAGATATCTATGGTGTGTAGGAGTTCATACATCTAGATCTACAGTGCACAACAAGTCATAGAGGTCAACGCATTTGAAGTTTAACGCTGAGCAAAGATAAATATAAATATTATTCCAAGATAAATGTTTAGTGGTTTTCATATTTATTGAGATAAATTATTTTCATTAAATTTAATAGGTCAAAGTGATATTCATCTATCATAACTAAAGCAAGGACAATCTCGAAGAGATCGATAGAGCGTAGGAGGTCAAAGCTATCAGATTACATGATATAAGATCAACATGTTTAGGGTTTAATTTTTTGGCATTAGAATAATATGAATTAAATATAAAATAATATTTATGGTGTGTGATCAATATAAATTAGTGATGAAATGAGATTTGAGTATATTATTTGATGTTTAACTTTGACTGTTTGCATTTGAAAATTTGAATTTAACAAAGGGAAAAACTAATCTATGGTTTTTGGACCATATATTTTGATCCATTATGAATTTTCTCATGGTGTAAAATTAATATTGGTATATTAATCCAATATTAATCTTAAAATATAGATTTAAATGTTTTAATGTATGTAAAAACAAATATATTGAGATCCAAAGTTGATTGTGTTTGACTATGTTTTGTAAGTGACCCAAGAAGGATGTTTGAGCTTGTGTTGATATTGTTTTGATGTTTAATGATTAAATAGATATTATATAATGTTTTATAATATATAAGGATAATATTAATTTATTATTAAGGTTTTACCAATAATATGGAGTATGAACAAAGGTTTATAAGGTGACTATGTGCATAGAAAATGTTTGAGCTAATTGTACTTAAGCAAATGGGTACTATGATGATTTTTGTCACTTAAGGAGGACCTATATATCATGTGGAATGGTTACATGATTTTATAAATTGTTTATATTTTCTTAATTTTCTTATAGAAGTGTCAAAGAGCTGAATGGGTCTCCATATGACCTTCAACTGACTTAGGCCTATTTGAAAGTGGATTATGCTTAAGTGTGACCCATGTGAGATGCCTTAGGGATGAAGGCATGTATTTTGGCTGATAAGGAAATATTTTGATCTTGTTAATTATTTAATTATCTATAAATTTTGAAACCAAATATGTTGGTTTCTAGGATTTTGGAAGAACTGAGAGAGAGAGACTAATGCAAGGTGTATGTAAGAGTTGTTAAGCGAAGGAGAGGTAGAATGCCTAGTTGATGAATTAATGAGAATAGTAGATTAAGTAAATGTGTATGAATTTTAGGTCATATTTATAATTTATAAATAGTGATCTTATAGGTTGAGGATATATGAAGAGGTCTGAGTGTGCATATGAGGACATTTTGAGTGAAGAAGGAGAGAGATTATGGCATGCCTATGTGAGAGGCATGCATGAGATAGAGAGAGATTTTGTGTAGGGGCTAGATATTAAAATATCCATCATCAAGTGTTGAATACATCAATTTTAAGGTGGAGGATTTCACCTCAAGGAGGGTCTAAAGGACTTGATCTTCCTTAGGTGTAGTTGTTCTTTGTAAAATAGGTGTTTCACTAAATGCCTTTGGTCAGGAGGATATGATCAAGGTTTGTTGGTCTAAAGGATTTGATCAGAATCTTGTTTATAATTTATTATATTACAATATTCCATGTGTTATAGGATTGAGGGTGGATTTTATACCCCATAAGGGTTTCCCATAAGAACTATGTGTTATGTGTTTAATCTTGTGTATACATTAAAAGAATGAGATATATTGTTAATGTTTATTGATCAAGTTGATATATGTTGATTATTTAATAGTTGTAAAGGACTTTAATTATAATTTAAATTTTTGGGATCACTAATTCACCCCACCCTATCAATGATTTTACCTCTAATAATTGGTATCAGAGTAGGTCCTTTGGTAAAGGCTTGACAACTTGAAGATGATATAAGGTACTATATGGAAGGAGGTTTTTCTACTAATAAGTCACTGATCTTCAATATATTTATGCATTTTGGAGTGTAAGGATGAGGACATACATTATGTCCCTAGGGTTTGATGTATGTAAATATATTGTGGATGGTTATGTTGTTCCTAATATTCCTCCATCTAGTTTTATAGATAAGAAGTTGTTTAAGAATAATTCTAAGGCAATGAATGCCATCACCTGTGATCTTATAGAGTTTTATTTCACCAAGGTAATCCATTGTAAATATGCTAAATATATATGGGACAAAATTCATATCATTTATGAAGGAGATTCAAGGGTCAATATTGTTAAGTTGTAGACTCACAGAAGGTAATTTGAAAGTCTCAAGATGAACAAAAATGATTTTGTGGCATCCTTTTTGCAGAGAGTTGATGAGATTTTGAACATCATCAAAGGTCCTTGAGATAACCTTAAAGAGGCTACTATTGTTCAAAAGGTATTAATGTCTCTATCCCCTAAGTTTTATCCAAAATTATCTACCATAGAATAAAGTCATGATCTTACTCAATTGAATATGGATCAATTGCATAAAACCCTTACTACTTATGAGATGAGGAAGAATGATGATATACCACCAAACAAGGAAGCAAAATTCAAGATAAAGATGAAGCTAAAGAAGAAGTTATAAGGTAATAAACCCAAAGAGGATGAAGTTTTTGATATAGATGAAGATGAACTAATTACTTTGATTTCAAGGAAATTGAGAACAGGTTCAGGCGAGTATAAAGGTAAACTACCCCTCAAATGCTTCAATTGTGGTGAGATAGGACATTTTACTAATAAGTACCCTCATAAGTATAAGAAGGATGATGATGATATTAAAAGATCATTTTGGTTTGATAAAAAAAAATGGATATATAAGGTTTGACAATAAGAGAAAGTACTTCAAGGATAAGAAGAGTCTCTACACCAAAGAAGATTGTAACTCATTAGATGAGAGTGAAGTCAGTGACTCTAAGTATGATCATGAAGATCTTGGTCCTATTGAAGATGAATCCATAATCATTGTTGAGGAAGGTATTTTATCACATCAAAAGGAGTCTACTTGGTGTGATTCAAATGATGATGAAGATGAAATGGACTATAAGACTGCATTGACAAATGCTCATGAAGAATTGAAGATTGAGAAGAAGATCAATAAGAATATGATATATAAACTCAAAGACTATGAATAAAAATTTATTGTGTATAAGGAAATAATAAATGAAGACACTAAGGAGCATGAATATATAGTCAATAAATATTAATTGTCAATTAGAAGTCATGTCTACAAGCCTAAAAGCTAAAGAAGATGAATGTTCAAGGTATATAATTGAAAATGAGTCATTGAGATTTGAGTTAGAGAAGACATCTATTATGGTGAAGTCATTTTTGATATTTGGAAAGATCTCAAGTGATCTAGACAATATTATAAATGAGAAAAAGCATGAAAGTGATAGAATTGGCCTTGGATACAAATAAAACTTAGAGAATACAACTCAAGACAAGATGAAGATGAATGTGAACAAGGACAATCATATTTTAAAGACAAATCATGAAACAAGGAATGAAGGTGATGGCAAAATGAAGATAAATAAGATCAGATAGCTAAATTCCATGAGGTATGTGAATTTCAATGGTTACTGCTATTCTTGTAATCAATTTGGGTATAGAGATAGAAAATGTAGAAACCTGTTAGAAATGAGTTTGCATTGGAATATGATGGGGGTCATCAGTCAATAGGTTTAAGTAAGGTTGAGTTTTTAAACTATCATGATGTGGGACACATTGAAAAACATTATCCAAACAAGGTAAGATAAGCTAATTTTTCATCAAGGAGTATGGTTTTCTATAACTATGAACAGAGAGGTCACATTGCTAGATTCTACAAATAGAGGCCTACAAGTCATAATAGGTTCAATTAGGCTCCTAGAGTGAAAAGAAAAAGGCAAGTTAGCTCATAGAAACCAAAGGTCAGTCATGATGAGTTGGCAGGTCTAATTAATTTTTTTTTTGTGGTGGATAATGCTACAAAAGGAGAAGAGTGCCAAGGGGCTCTCATTATCTACTCATGTTGAGAATGAAGATACCAAGCTCAAAGAGAAGACCAAGGTAATGGTTGAGGATAGTTTTGAGGTAAGTATGGATCTAAGTGAACCTCATACTATTGCTAAGCAATATTTATACAAAGAACATCAATTATCAGTGCCTAATGATGAGGTTCCTAACTACAAGGTAGATTCTTCAGATGAAAAGGTATGTCAAGATTCCATAGTTGCTTCATGTGTTGTCAATTCTATCTTAGAAGAGAAGGAGAGTGATATAGAAAAGGAACCAATTGTCATAGTTTAGAATAAGAAGGAGAAAAAGAGAAAGAAGTCTTATAGTTATAAGAGGATTCCATAGGTTACTAAGGAGATGTGGGCCACTCCTGGCTTCACTTTATTTTAGAGTATTATGGTGAAAATTATGTCTATAACTATGCTTTTTAAGAGACTCATTCTAGTGGAGAATAAAGTGTTGAAATGGTGTTCTTTAGATGGTATAATAAGGCTAGAGATAAGTGTTTTCTATTGGATCAGGTATATCCAAGTGGAAGAGATGTTGTGATGATGTTAGAATGATGTCATAGCTATATATGGTCAGTCTACAAGGTTAGATTGAAGGTTTTCAAGTGGATAAAGATAATTTGTGATTTTTAAAGATGATATTTATGCATAGAAAGATTTTCTGACCTTATTCTAGCATTCTCTAGGTGGTTTTATGGTCTAAAGGTATGTTGAAGTCAAATTGGAGATCTTTGTTTGCTCTTAGGTTTCCCAATTTGTGCTTAAAAGTTTGCAAGTCCTAAAATGGGTTATAATTTTTATGAGTTACAAAAGGTTTGAAATCTCAAATCTTGGTCCAAAAGTGTGTGATGGGTTTTTCTAGGTGTGAAATAAGATTTAGAGGTGTGCATTGACCAGAAGGAAGTTTATTAACTCTACATGTTTTTAAGGTTCTAGGGTTTTGGGCCCTAATAGAAAATTTGTTTGCCTTGTGAGTTGAGAACTAAGGCTTATTAAAATATTTAATAGGCCAAATGTGATGTCAAATCAATCCTCACATAGATTTTAAGTTTTATGTATTTTAAGTTATTCATGTTTTTATCAAGATGGAGGCATAATTAGAAATTTTGTTTGTGAAGAAGTATATTTTAGAGGATGAGATAGGTGATGAAAATTATTGTGCTTGAGGGGGAATATTATATTGATCCATATATGAATTTTTAGTTCTTGAAGTTGTGTCTATTTAAGTTTGTAGTCTCTGTAAGTTCTAGGTAGGGCTACAAGGAGTCTAGGCGAGCCTAGTCTTAAAGATGTGTTTTTTTAGTTTCTCCAAAATATAAAGGCTTGATTATTTCAAGTTGAGTTCTTAGATTTTTTTAGATCATGTTTCTTATTTTTTGTGTGACATGAAGTTATATTGGTGAACCTTGAGGTGGTTTGAGAAAGAAGGCTAGTAAGCCTGTATGGTGGTTACTCATGGTATATGGAGATCTAAAGATGCTCAATAAGTGAAATGTATTACATGTCTTAGGGGTATTACCTCTTAGATGTTTATTGGTGATTTACATCAGATTTTTTTTTTTTTTTTTGTGTTCTTTCTTCATTGATTATAGTACTTGGTGGAAGAGAGTATTGGCTTAAAGCAAGAAAAATGTTGTCATGGTAAGAAAAGGCAAACTCAAGGTAAGGGGGACTTTGTAATTTATTTATAATATGGTATAATCCTATTGGTAGTTTTTTATTTCCTCAAGATAATTTGGTTCCAACTTTGTCATTATGTCAAAGGGGGAGAAAGTTCCTATTGTGAAAGTGCTTGAACAAAGAGAAGAAAGGTGAGTTGTATATGATGTGTGTTGACATCAATGACAAAGGGGGTGATTGTTGGAGAGTTGTTAATGATGTCATGATAATTTTATGAAAATTTATTAGTGATTGAATTAATTTATTTGATATCCTAAGTGACAATGATAAAGTGTGCAATATGCTTGTCCTAGTATGCTTGAAAAAGGCTTGGTTGATCTTCAATTTTGATATGGTTAGAGATGGTCAGGAATGAGTATGGTGATTTTAGAATGTGAAAGGGGTACTATATGAGGTTTTATAATCTTTTAGTTCCTATGTACATTATTTAAATTCATCTGGTAGTTTGTTTTTTTAATTTAGACTTGGGTCTAGTAGCAGAAAATTTGAGTAGGTAGTTTGTTGACATCACCATTGCCACATGTGGATGAGTCAAGGGTAGTTGGTCATATAGTTGTGATCATATTATTCCCTAGTTTCTATTTTATAAATCTTATTTCATTCACCTAAGCTCAATAAAATATATTTGGTTTCAAAGTTGGGCTTTCAGGCATTTTGACAGTGTTTTCCCATAATTCACCAAATTTGCTTAAGGCAAGAAAGCGTTGAGTAAGCATTTTTATGATGGCATATATTGCATGGGTGGGTGTTTCAGGAGAAGGTGATCATAATATTTTTTTCATTTTTTTTATATTTAATTTTTTTTAAATTTTACATCATGCACAAAAGCAAGTCAAAAGATATGAATGTGCAAAGTTGGCCTTCTAGGTAATTCTTGACTTAGTTGGCTCTATGAACATATAAATATGAGGAGGCATTTTAATGTCATTATATCTCAAATGTGTGAGGATTATAAGATAATATCAAAAAATTTTAATTATAATCTTTGAGGATATCATATGGTCCAAATTTGATAACATACACTTGAGCGAAGCAAAAGATATGAAGGCGCAAAGTTGGCCTTCTAGGCAGTTTGCAAAGGTTCCCATACTTAGTCAATTTTTAGAAAGGGTAAAGACTATGAATAAATGGAGATCCTAAAGCTCATGATAGATCATAAAAAATTATCAAACTATTCACACTTATTTTTAAGGACCTAACTAATCCATATAGATTGATAGTGCATATGAGTTTGCACATCTATATCTATGGTGTGTAACAAGTCAAAGAGGTCAAAGTATTCAAAGTTTAATGTTGAGCAAAGATAAAGATCAAAAGATTATTTCAAGATAAATAGTTAGTGGATGTTCATACCAATTTATATCAATAGTGTTAATTAAATTTAGGAGGTCAAAGTGATAGTTTTAAAGCATGACTAAAGTGAGGATAATCTCTAAGAGATCGATGGAGCGTATGAGGTCAAAGTTGCTATATTGCATGAAATAAGGTCAACATGTTCAAGGTTTAGAATTTGGTTATTAGTTTAATATTAATTAAATATTTAATAATAATAATGGTTCATAATCAATCTGAATAAATGAGGATATGATATGCAAGCATATTTTTTGATCTTTAACTATGAATGTTTGCATTTGAAATTTTGAATTTAACAAAGTGAAAAACTAGTCTATCATTTTTAGACCATATATTTTGATCCAGAAGGAATTTTATCATGGTGTAAAAATAAAATTGGTATAATATTCCAATTCAAATCTTAAAATATAAGCTTTAAGGTTTTAATGTATGTATAAACAAATATATTGAGCTCCAAATTTGACTATATGTTTGACTATGTTTTGCAAGTGACCCGAGAAGGAAGTTTGAGCTTGTGTTATTGTTGTTGTTGTTGTTGTTGTTGTTTTTTCTATGTTTAATGATTAATTATCTATTTTAGAGTGTTTTATAATCAATAAGTATTATATTTATTTATTATTAAGGTTTACCAATCATATGTAGCATGAAAAAATGTTTATAAGGTGATTGTGTATTCATTCATGGTGACTATGTGGACATAAAGTGTTTGAGTTAATTGTGCTTAAGAAAAAGGGTATTTTGATGATTATTAGAACTTAAGGAGGACATATATATCATTTTTAATGAATAAATTCCTTTATAAAGTGTTTCTATGTGCTTAATTTTCTCAGAGAAGTGTTAAAGAGCTAAATGGGTCTCCATAAGACCTAAAAGTGACTTAAGCCCATATGAAAGTGGATTGTGCTTAAGTATTACCCATGTGAGATACCTTAAGGATGAAGGCATGTATTTTTGATGACAAGGAAATATTTTAATCTTTTTAATTCATGATTACTGTTGATGATTTAAAATTTCACTTGATCTTAATCAATCAACAATGGGAAGTTTCAAGCCGTGGGACATTGCGGCTTGAAACAACCTCCAGATTTTAGAGAAGCTAGTCTCTTCTTTGGTATTAGGTGTTGGGGAAAAGGAATAGGAGATTATACAAAAATGAAAATGTAAGAATTGAAACCTAATTATGGTGATGTACCTGAGTGTAATCCTAATCCTAACCTGAGCATAGTAAGACTATTATAGGATTCAATTATATTTAAGAGCAGACAAGTGCATGATCAATGTAAAAGATTAGAATAACAGAAACAGAGGCTCACAATAGGGAATTATTTTGCTAAGATGCAGAGAATGTCAACAAAGGCATAGTGTTCAATCTTCTTAATATAATCTTTCAATCACATAAGAGGCACATAAATCACGTACATTTATGTAGAACTTCTGATTCAATAAAATGAGACAAAAGCAAATGACCTTCCTAATCACAACTCCAGAGAATCTACAGTATAAACTACCTTTGCAAATGACATAAATAACATCACCCAAGGCATGGAGCTCAATCTTCTTAATTCATTCAGCCACATAAAAGGCACAGAAACATGCACAGTTATATCAACTTTATAACTCAAGAAAATTGAGACAAGAGCAAATGATATTACTGGTCCAAAACTCTAGCAAGTCTAAACTATGGAAAAATCCCCCCTTCCCTTGTAATTATTACTCTTTTATAGCCTCAAATCACTCCTTCCATCATCCCCTTTCCCATGTAATTATTTTCCATCCTTCCCTCACAAGGGACAAATAGACGGCACCTTTAATGCTTTGGGGTCTCAAAAAATCTACCCGATGAACTGTTCCATCTACTTGAATTAACTCCAGCCAATTTTCCCTCCATTTTGCTTTGCAGCAATAGATACACAGAACACTCTGTTATGTTGAAATGGGAGAGGACACTTAGCCAATTTCCTAAAAATCCTCTTATTACTTAGAAGGCACCACAAAATGACACTTGGCACTTTCCGCTGGATTCATCCAATACATGCAGCTCTCTCTACTTCTCTTTGGTTGTTCTGAAGTATCACTCATGACACATATCAAAATCTTATGGATGGTGACACTTGGTATTTTCTATAGACTCTTGAAGTAACACCTAAGGCCCACCATAATCTTTATTCAACAATGAAATTCAAAGATGATCTCTCGAGCATCGACACATGGAGGTTCTATGGCTTCGAGGAAGATATGTAGCGTCTTCCACTACTTTAGTTAAGGGTGTGTGGCGGCTTCCACTTTTCCTAAGGATGGAGTAGAGAGGGGCTCAGAGAGTGACACTTGGTGATCTCTACTCATCTTTGTCACTTAATCAAAAATGAAGAAATGCCTTAATACCTTTTGAAAGGGTGCAGACCCCTTTGGTTTTTGGGACACTCCCTTGAACTACCTGATGAACTAAAATTGGTTCAATAGTCCAAAAGTTCAACATTGCACGCCATTTACACATTAACCAAGGTATTGAACCAAAACATTGAAACAAAACATTGAACCCAAGTGTTGAATCGACTGTCTCTCAGATGCTGACACGTGGTGACTTCCACTGCATCCTACTCTTTAGCCTATTGAAAACCTTTGTCAAAAAATAGAATGAAACATGGTTTCCAAAATGAGACATGGATGTTGACACATAGTGCATTCCACTTAACTACTATAAGATATGTGGCACGATCTGTGTCTTTCCTAAAAGTTATGAAAAGTGTCTCAGATGATGCTAGCTAGTTGACTCCGTGCCTTACAAAGTGACACTTGGTGGCTTTCGCTCGAATGCAACACTTAGGCAAAATGAAATGAAAGAAACAAAAGAGGATTAAAGAGGACCCACATTCAAAAAGTGGCATTTGGTAGCCTCCGCTACACTTTGACACTTAGATATAAAATTGAACTTGCACTCTGCTCTGACTCTGCCACTACGACCAAGGTATACGAGAACCCAAACTGCAATGCTCGACTGAAAATTTGAATGCAACATAGAGTAAAAACTTACTCTACAATTAGTGGCAACCCTTAAGACTTTTTAGCCTACCCAAAAAGAAAACTCCACCTCCTGTTAGGTCAAAATTGTGAAAATTACAGCTTCAAAAGAGCCATCGACATATGTTTAAAACACTTATTTAAAAGCAAAGTGGGAAAACAATGGAAAAACAATTATTTAACTATAATACATGAGAGACCTAAGTCAATTAAAATGTTTTAAATATATTTCATTTATAGGAATCCCTTTAGGTTCTCCTTCCATCGACTCTAGCTCAAAAGAATTCTTCTACTTGCATGCATGAATTCTATATGGACCAGTCCATAGCGCTTCGAATTTGGTATGTTGACCCATCTTGGCGGCACTTGCATCCCATTTCAAAATAATTGAGCCTAATTCAAAATTAATATTTGAATTCTTTTTATCAAAAAAATTCTTAACCATTCCCTGATGCTTGATCAATGAATCATGGGATATATCCCTCTTTTCTTGAACTTCTAAAAGTTCTGTGAGTCTGACCCAGATGGGGCCATTCTTTTCAATCTCCATTTGTTTGATCAACTGGAGAGCAGGGATTTCCAAGCTTAGGGGAATCACGATAGACTTTCCATATACCAATTCATATGGAGACATTTTGATCACCTACTTCGGTGTGATTTTATCAGCCCATAGTGCTAGATTAAGCACTTTATGCCACTCTTTCTGATGATCAGCCCCTATTCTTTTGATGAGTCTTATCAGGTTCTTGTTGGTTGATTCTGCCAGACCATTATCTTAAGGGTAATAGTTAGATGAAGTTTTTAGATATATTCTATGTCTCAAGGCAAATTTGGATACTTTAGACCCCAAGAATGCTTTAGAATTATCTGAAATGATGGTACGAGCAGCTCTAAAGCAAGTAGTGATACCCCCTAAAAAATCTAGGATCACATTCTCTGTTTCTTCTTTAAGTGGGACAGCCTCGGTCCATCTGATGAAATAGTCTGTGGTAGTTAATATCCATTTGCGACCCATGCTGGACACTAGATTTATCATTCCAATGAAGTCAAGACCCCATTGAGCAAAAGGTTCATCCATAACTATAGGAATAAGGGGCATGGCTACATTCCTCCTCATCCCCATATAATACAGGTAGGATTGACATTTTCTAACCAGCTAATAACAATCTGCAAATAAAGTAGGCAAGAAATACCCTACCTCACTTATCTTTATGGCTGTGGTTTTTGCAAAAAAATGCCCCCTGATATTCCATGATGCATTTCGTGTAGTATTCTCTGAGCTTCAGCCTATTCTACACACCTTAACAATTTCCCATCAGAATTTCTTTTGAAAAGGACTTGATCAATTAAAACAAAATGAACTCCCTGTATCCTATAATATATCCTCTTATTTTGAGGGAGTTCTCTTGGATAAATCCCATTTTTCATAAATTGGATCCTGTTTATGACCCAGGATTCTTGATCAACCTCTTGTAATTTTAGCATAGTCTTTATCTCCTTCTGAATCTACTTCCTCAAGTAACATCTTTTCAAGCTCTTGGGTTATATATTTGCATAGACCCTTGCCTCTAACTAGTTTGGTGGGTCTGAATTCTACGTCATATTCAAAGATCTTAGTGATCCAATTGGGTCTTTTCTTAGTAATCTCACCCTCCATGATGTATTCCCTGGCACTTGGGTGAGCTAAAAGTATCATAATTTTGTTCCTTGATATCAAATGCCTGAATTTATTGAGCACTTTTACCATGGCATAGGCTTGTCTTTCCACAAAATTATACCTGGTCTCATAATCTCTGAGAGTTCTTGAGAAAAATTTTATTGGGTGCTCCCACTCTAGCCTATCATTCTTTTGAGTCAAGATAGCAGAAATACTTGACTCTCTTCCATAGACATACATTATGAAGGGCTTGGAAAAATATGGGTTCTTGAGTATTGGGGCTACTGAGATAGCCTTCTTGACTTCCTCAAAAGCTTGCCTTCCTTCTATAGTCCACTTGAAGACCAGGTATTTTTTTAGCAAGAGTGTCATTATTCTAACCAAACCTACAAAATCAGATATGAATTTACTGACAAAATTGATCTTCCCTAAAAAGGACTGGACTGCCTTTTTATTTGATGGAAGAGGGAGGTCCATTATAGTTGTGATTCTCTTGGGATCTATAAAAACCCCTTAGATAATATGTTACCTAACAGTTTACCCTGAGGTACAACAAAAATACATTTCTTGGGATTCAATGATATCCCAAAATCCTGACATTTCTTGAAGACAGATTCTAAATGACCAAAATGATCATCAGCATTGTTTGAGAAAATAGTGAGGTCATTCAGATAGACTAGTATGACCTTATTTATTAGTTCACCAAAGGCTATATCCATAGCTCATTGAAAGGTGGCTCCTACATTTGATAAGTTGAATGACATCTTCATGTAGGCAAATGTTCCCCATTTGGTAGTGAAAGCAGTTTTGTACTAGTCTTCCTCAGCTAGCCAAATCTGATTATACCTAGAGAAACCATCAAGTAAAGAAAACCTCTCTGATCTAGCCATAATTTGTAGAATTTTTTACATGGAGGGCAAGGGATAGTGGTCTTTCAGAGATGCTCTATTTAGGTCTCTAAAATCTACACATAGTCTTACATCTCCATTCTTTTTCCTAACTAGGACTAGATTTGATACCCAGTTGAGTGCTTGATTGGAAATATTATTTTTGAATCTAAAATTTTCTGCAACTCATCTAACATTAGAGGCTTGATCTTTGGATTTACTAGCCTCTATTTTTGTCTAATGGGCTTGGACTCTTTAGTCAATTCTATCATGTGTTGGATAATGTCTCTATTATATCCATGAAGGTCTTCATAGCTCCAAGCTATGACTCTATCATATCTCTGGCACAATTCAATTAATCTTTCCTTCTCTTCTTGAGTTGCAAAATTCTCAACTTTTATCCTTTTCCCGTCACTCACCTCTACTTCAGAATAGTCTGCTTTATCTATCTAGAACCTTTTGTTTTTTAGGATTACATCCTCTGGGTCAAACAAGTTTTCTGAGGTGATCAATCCTTTGGGGAGCTTATTTGTCCTTAATTGAATAATCTAATCACCATATGCCTCTTCAATTTTAGTTTGTAACTGATCAACAAACTCATCTAATTATTGTAATAAAGAGACTACCTAAGCATCATTTTCAAACACTTGCCAATTTTCATCATTGTCTGGGATGGTCGGTCTCACTATAACTTTTACTAACTCATTGTTAACCAATAGGCCGATTGCTAGGTTAAACTATGAGCCAATCGGGGCCATCCTATCAGCCTCAGAATTTTGACTTCTAGGGATTATCTCAATATTAAAAGCTTCAAAATCTTTTATCAAATCCCAAATCCTATGCCTGTAGGATCTCATTCTCACATTTTTGGTTGTTGCCTTTTCCCTAATTTGCTTTACTACTAATTCTGAATCTCCTTTTACTTTTAGGTTCTTTATTCCCTTTTTCTTGGCTAATAGGAGCCCATGTACTAAAGATTCATACTCTACATCATTATTAGTGCAAGCAAATTGGAATCGGATAGCCCTTAAATTTTTATCACCATTTGGAGCAATAAGACAAATTCCTGCTCTAGCACCATGTTTACTTCTAGCCCCATCAAAGTTTAAAGTCCAGAGCTCTGAATCTTGAGTAGTAGGTGCCTCTTCCCTTACAACATTTGGGATCTCTTGATCTTCATCAAAAATGACATATGTGCCCAAACCAGTAGAGTCATAGTTCCCATATGGGTCGTTATGCATCATAGCCAACAACTCGTTGTTTTCTTCTTCTTGATCATGCTCAGTCCAGTCTCCTAGTTCTTCGACAAAAATTCTTTCTTCTTTATTTATCATGGCATGATCTACTTCTAATCTTGTTTTTGGTTCATTGGTGATATGGTCCTTGGATAGTGGTTCAAATAGAATTTTCATTTTTGAACTGTATTTGGTTCTCAGGATGAGGTGAGACCAGTCAAGAGACATATATCCTCCTATTTTTGTTGTAAAGTCTCTGGATAAACATAAACCAAAGATAGGAGGGATATCTATGACAACTATATCTTGGTTGACCACTATGTTGGGACATGTGTATAATTTCAAGGGGAGTTGTTTAATTCTCCCTATGGTTTGCACTATTTTTCCATCTAGCTGCATAACTCCCTTTGCAAGGAGTTCATATTTTATTTCCAAGGCATCAGCTATTTGCTTGGGCATCACAGTTGTACTAGCTCTTGAATCTATCAATGCATTATGCAGGAGTTTCTTTCCAACTATTAGAGTCAAATAGAAAGGCTCTGGCTTGGATTTACTTACTTGTGCTGCATCATTTATGAAGGTTGTTATCTTTGGAGGAACCGTATCTTTGAGCTTTTCCTTTCCTATAGGTCCTTCCTTGGTAACAACACTTTTGGGCACTACTTGCCCTTACAGAGCTTCTTTCAGTAGTGTCTTTTGTTTATGAATAGCCAAAATATCCCATATCAATACTTGTGATGGAGTCCTCTTTAATTGGTCTACTACATTGATCGGTCCCAAAGACTGAGTTTTTTGGTAATAGGGATACCTCATTTTTTCCTAAATCTGGGTAGGAATCTTTTGATCTCGTACTGGCTGAGGCACTTCTTGTCTAATAGTAGCATTTTTTTCCCCTAAGATGGAGGATTATTCTTGACTTGATCACTTACAATCTCAGGTTGTTCCACCATCCTCTTTGATTTGGTGTAATAATCAGATTGCACTACTAGCCTCTAGGAGGTAGATGCTTCGTTCAAGAAGACTACTTATTCATCCTCAATCCATGAGAACGAACCATGTTCAGGGGCTATTTACTCTTCTTGTTGCAAGGACATTCCTTGCATTTGAGCCACTAGGATTGAATTTTGCATACCCAAAGACTGATAGACTTGATTGTTACTGGTACTGTCAAACTGACCATCCAATCTTCTCTTCTCAGCCACCCTTTGTTGTAGATTACCTCTAGAAAAATCTCTAGGTGTGTGAGCATTGTTGCAAGGGAAACACCAAGCATTAGTATCATCCACATAATTATTCTGACCTAGAACCATCTCCCTATTTGAGTTGGGAGGAATGTTCTGTGAGGGTGTGGGAACTGCAACTAATTGATTTGTTTGTTGATGGTTAGTTTGTCTTGGAGGGCCTTGATATTGGTTTGGTTGGGATGAAAACCTATTTCCTTGATAACCTTGGTAAGGAGGATTAGGGAAAGTATTATGTTGCCTCTTTATATTAATCAACTCATTAGAGAATGTCCTTAGCATACTCTTGATATCATCCATCTCTGATGACTGAGCAGGGATTGATTGTTTCACAGATGATGGAGGGTAAGTATACATAGACACATGTGGGCTTACAAATTTAGGAACTTATTAAGGTAAGGGCAAGGAAATTTCTAAGAACATAGGCATGGGAGGCCTTAGAGGTAACTTTCCAGCATCAATTAAATGATTTTCAGCTCTGACCGCAAGGTCATAAGCTGTTGGCAATGTGTGTCCTCCCAGCGACTGAATCATAAAAAATATATCTAAATTTAAAGTCTTGAGATAGAATACTATGGCCATACCAGGTGGTGGATTAGCTACAATAGGGATTCTATCCCAAGTTTTCTAGAATCTAGTGTTGAAGTCAGTCATGTCCTCTTGTGGTCCCCTTTGAATGGTGATCAACTGTTGTAATAAAGAAGACTTATCACCCTTCTCTGCAAATATTTCAAAGAACTGATCTCTGAGCTGGTCCTATGTAGATATGGTATTTGGGGTTAAATACCGATACCATTCTAAGGCCTTACCTTTGAATGAGGCTACTAACAACCTTAGGGCCATATTATGCTATGTGACACCATGTATGGCACAGACATTTGATACATCTTGAAGATGTTCCATGGGTGTTTTTGAGTCTTGCCCACTGAATTTGGGCAAAGATTTTAGAGCATTTACTGGGATAGGGTCCCAAATAGCTGGTGGTGTTGGGAGGATTAAGGGACTACCAATGTTCCAGCTTGCATAATTCCTTGGGGGTACAGGGGCTCCCATGTTTGGTACTGGTACAAACTGGTTAGCTCTTCTTCTTGGACTAATTACTAGAGGTGACAAAAGAATACTTGGATTTGTATCAGATTATGATCTAGTGACTAGTCCACAGCTCTGACTCCTTGTAACTCTCTGGTTCATGTGGTCTTGAAAGAAACTTTAAGACTAGTCCCACCGAGCATGCCAAAAACTATTGATGATTTAAAATTGTGCTTGATCTTAATCAATCAACAATGGTAAGTTTCAAGCTATGGGACATTGCAGCTTCAAACAACCTCTAGATTTTAGAGAAGTTGGTCTCTTCTTTCATATTGGGTGTTGGGGAAAAGGGATAGGAGATTATACAAAAATGCAAATGCAGGAACTGAAACCTAATTATGGTGATGCGCCTGAGTGTAATCCTAATCCTAACCTGAGCATAGTGAGACTATTATAGGATTCAATTACATTTAAGAGCAGATAAGTGCACGATCAATGTAAAAGATTAGAATAATAGAAATAGAGGCTCACAACAGGGAATTCTTTTGATGAGATACAAAGAATGTCAACAAAGGCATAGTGTTCAATCTTCTTAATAGAATCTTTCAATCACATAAGAGGTGCAGAAATCACGTACAATTATGTAGAATTTTTGATTCAATAAAATAAGACAAAAGCAAATGACATTCCTAATCACAACTCCAAAGAATCTACAGTATAAACTACCTTTGCAAATGACACAGATAACATCAACCAAGGCATGGAGCTCAATCTTCTTAATTCATTCAGCCACATAAAAGGCACAGAAACATGCATAGTTATATCAACTTTACAACTCAAGAAAATTGAGACAAGAGCAAATGATATTACTGGTCCAAAACTCTAGCAAGTGTAAACTATGGAAAAATCCCCCCTTCCCTTGTAATTCTTACTCTTTTATAGCCTCGAATCACTCCTTCCATCATCCCCTTTCCCATGAAATTCTTCTCCGTCCTTCCCTCACAAGGGACAAACAAACGGTGCCTTTAATGCTTTGGGGGCTCCAAAAATATACCCGATGAACTGTTCCATCTACTCGAATTAACTCTAGCCGATTTCCCTCCATTTCACTTTGTGGCAACAAATACATGGAACACTCTGTTATGTTGAAATGGGAGAGGACACTTAGCCAATTTCCTAAAAATCCTCTTATTACTTAGAAGGCACTAGAAAATGACACTTGGCACTTTCTACCAAATTCATCAAATACATGCGGTTCTCTCCGCTTCTCTTTGGCTATTTTGTAGTATCACTCGAGACACATATCAGACTCTTATGGATGGTGACACTTGGCATTTTCTATAGACTCTTGAAGTAACACCCGAGGCCCACCACAATCTTTATTCAGCAATGAAATTTGAAGATGATCTCTCAAGCATCAACACATGGAGGCTTCTGTAGCTTTGAGGAAGATACGTAGCATCTTTTGCTACTTTAGTTAAGGGTGTGTGGCAGCTTTCACTTTTCCTGGGGATGGAGTAGAGAGGGGCTCGGAGAGTGACACTTGGTAATCTCCACTCATCTTTGGCACTTAATAAAAAATGAACAAATGCCCTACTACCTTCTGAAAGGGTGCAGACCCCTTTGGTTTTTGGGACACTCCCTTGAACTGCCTGATGAACTAAAATTGGTTCAATGTTCCAATGGTTCAACACTATGCACTATTTACACATTAACTGAGGTATTGAACCAAAACATTGAAACAAAACATTGAACAGACTATCTCTCGGATGCCGACACGTGGTGACTTTCGCTACATCCTACTCCTTAGCCTGTTGAAAACCTTTGTCAAAAAATAGAATGAAACATGGTTGCCAAAATGAGATGCAAATTTTGACACATAGTGTATTCCACTTAATTATTATAAGATATGTGGTATGATCCGTGTCTTTCCTGAAAGTTATGAAAAGTGTCTCAGATGATGCCAGCTAGTTGACTCCGTGCCTCAGAAAGTGACACTTGGTAGCTTTCACTTGAATGCAACACTTAGACAAAATGAAATGAAAGAAACAAAAGAGGATTAAATAGGACCTATGTTTGAAAAGTGACATTTGGCGGCCTCTACTGCACTTCGACACATAGATGGAAAATTGAACCTGTGCTCCACCCTGACTCTGCTGTTATGACCAAGGTATGCGGGAACCCAAACTACAGTGCTCGACTGAAAATTTGAATGCAACATAGAGTAAAAATTTACTCTACAATTACTATATAAATGGTGAAACCAAATGTGTTGGTTTCTAGGCTTGTGGAATACTTGAAAGAGAGACTAGTGTAAGGCATATGTGAGAGTTGTGAAATGAAGGAGAGGTAGAATGCCCAGTTGATGAATTAATGAGTATATCAGACTTTGTTTATGACCTATAGGTCATATTTATAATGTCCAAATAGTTCTCTTTTAGGTTAAGGATATGTGAAGAGGTTTGAGTGTGCATATGAGTATAGATTGAGTGAAGAAGGAGAGAGATTATGGCATGCCTATATGAGAGGCCTAATGAGATAGAGAAAGTGTTTGTGTAAGGGTTAGATAATTATAGATCCATCATTAAATTTTGAAGACATAAATCTAAGGTGGAGGTGTTCACTTCAAGGAGGTTATAAAGGACCTGATCTTCTTTAGGGGTAGTTTTTCCTGTTCAATATTCTCTATGTGGGATTTGACTAGTCTCTTGTCTATATTTTATTATAGGATTGTAGTCCATGTGTTGTAGGATTGAGAGTGGGTTTTATTCCACATGAGGGTTGCCCATAAGATCTATGTGTTATGTGTTTGATCTTGTGTATGCATTGAATGAATGAACTCTCTTGTTAATGTTGATTGATCAAGTTGATATATGTTGATTGTTTAATAGTTTGAAAGGACTTCAATTGTAATTGAAATATCTAGGATCACTGATTCACCCCCCCCCCACTCTTAGTGATTTTACCTCTAACAATTTTGATGTAAGTAATTACATCTACATCCATAGTTGGCCAATAACAACTGGTACATGATATATTTTTGGCTAAGATGGCCCTATGGTGTGGGCTCCACATTCTCCTTCATGAACTTCCTATAAATTTTATGTTACTTTTGTATTAAATAATGAAGTAGAGTTCCATCAATGCTACGATGGTAAAGGGTCAGTCTAAGTAAGATATAGGGTGAGGATTGATGGGTAAAGGCCTTTTATTGTTTGTGTGATAATGGCATAATATGGTCATGAAGGTAGGAAAAGAGTTTTGGATACCATATAGAGCTAGGACCAATAATATCACATATCATTATGATAGTTGAAGGTTCATAAGCATGTGATAGAATATTTTCAATGAGGAATTGATATTGTTTTTGCCTTTTCAATGTGGCAAATCAAAGATATGATGGTTGCCATAGTATCTATGGTTTTGTTACTAGCCCTTGGTATGTGTTTGAACTCTATGGCAGCAATCTATTGTTTGAAAGTTTCAATCATGGCATTATATGGCACCAACTTGTCATCTTTGGTCTGAAAGTGGTTTATAACCTGAGTGATGATTAATTGAGAATCACCATAAGCCTTGAGATGCTAAATATTCTAGTGTACTACTTGATGAAGCCTTTTAATAAGTGTTTCATATCCAACCATATTGTTAGTACAAAGAAAGATGATAGAGAATGATTTAAGGATAAGATCCCCCTATGGTGTAATAAATAATAGGCCTACCCCTAATTCATGAAATGTGAATGAACCATCAAAATATAGCTTCCAATGCTACTTCTAATGAGGTTTTTCAATGATGGTCATGATGGACTTGTCTGGGAATTGAAATTTCAATGGTTTGGTATCTACAAGTACATATCCATTTATAGCCTTTTAATTGATATATTCTATCTCTAACTCACTCAAAAGAATGATTCATTTAGCCATGTGGCCTTGTAAAGTTGTCTTGGATAGTAGATACTTGAGTGAATCTACTTTAGAAATAACTATGGTCTTGTTATTTAGCATGTAATGTTGTAGCTTCTAGGCTGTAAAGACCATAACTAAATAGGCATTTTTTATGGGTATATAATTGTGCTCATATACGACTAGTGTATGACTGAGATAGTAATGACATGTTATTTTCCATTATCATCATGTTGAGCTAGAATTTCCCCCAGGGCTATGTTTATGATACATAAGCATAGTAGGAATGGCTTTTTTGGCATGGGTAGTAACAAAATAGGCAGATTGGAAAGATAGTCCTTTAGGTGCTAAAACGATTTCTACAATTATTTATCCCAATGAAATGTGACACCCTTTTTTAATAAGTGTGTAAATAGATGGCATTTTTTAGTTAATTTTGAAATGAATCATCTGATAGATTGAATCTTAACCTAAAAACTATGGACTTGCTTCAAATTATAAGGTGGTAGCATTTCAATAATGGCATGTACCTTGGTAGGATAAACTTCAATGCCTCTATTAGAGATGATGAATCATAATAATTTTTATGATGTGATACCAAAAATTCACTTTTTAGGATTGAGTCTGACCTTGTATTCATGAAGCCTTTCAAATATTTTGTAGAGTATAGCTGGATGATCAGCCTAGGTCTTTGATTTACCCAATATATCATTGACATATTCTTAAACAATGTCATGCATTATATCAAGAAATATGATGATCATGGATTTTTGATATGTGGCCCTAGCAGTCTTGAGACCAAATGGTATAACCTAATAATAGAACATTCCCCATAGAATGGTGAACATTATTTTATATTGGTCTTCTAGTGTAATCTGAATTTGGTTATATCTTGAAAATCCATCCATAAGTGAAATCATTTGATACCCTACTATGGAGTCAACTATTATGTCAATATTTGGCAGAGGAAAGTCATCCTTAGGGTAGGCCTTATTTATATCTCTAAAATTAGTGTAGATTATGATTCTTTATGTATTCTTATTGATAGGCACAATGTTCAAGATCCACTCTAAGTAGTTGATTGATCGAATGCATCTTTGTTATAAGAGTTTTTCTAACTCTTTATTTACTAATACAACAATACAAGGATGCATCTTGCATAATTTATACTTCACAAGTTTGCCATCAGTATGTAAAAAAGGTGATGTACAACCAAGGTAGGATCCAAACCTAGCATGTTTGAGTAGGCCTAAGCAAAGATGTCAATAAATTCCCTTAGAAGGGATATAAATACTTCATGTTCCTCCTCATTGAGGGACACTCCTTATTTGATCCATTTTAGGTCAATTGGAGTCTCGATGTTGAATTTCATAGTGTCTTTGAAAAGGAGAGACAATCCATCTTCTAGAATAGTTCATAATGATTTGAATTAGCCTGAAACTGCAAAGTCTTATGTTTGGATTGGATCTTCAAGTTATCCTAAACAAGATGAATTGGAATATCCAAATGGTAGGGATGGCCAAGTTACAAACACTATAAAATATTCTTTAATAATTCCATCAAAGGCGTGTTGTTCTTTATAACTAAACTCAGACCCAAAAGCAAGTTCATCATTGGCAATCCCCTAAGCTTCATTTGAGGAAAGGTGAACACCCCCATCTAATGGTGCTTGAAATGGGTTTTCACTAGAAGACTAACCTTTATCTTTACCTTTACCCTAGTCCAAAAGTGACTCAAAGAGGTTTTCACTTTGGGACCTAAAAGTTTTATTTATTTATTTCTGGCTAAGGGTGTTCACCCACTCTCTAAAATAGGCTGCAAGATCTAGTTTGATAGAGAACCCATGTTTATGGTCTCCCAAGAGAACATTGTCTCTTAAGCCTAGAGAATATTAAAATGCCTCATCATTCTCAAACTCATCTACATGAACTGTGGATTTTTATTGGTCTCAAGATATAATTTGTGAGTGAGAAAGAAGAATCAAGTTATATCATCTAACTGAGGTAAGGGTACAAATGGCATGGGTACCAAATATATTGGTATTGGTAAGGTCTATGTAAATTTTATGATCAAAATCTAATTCATTATCAACATTGTCATAACTAGTCATTAGCATTGGAACATGAATAAGATACATGGGATCACCCCAAGGAATTTTAATTTGAGCCCATAGGTTCTTTTGTATCATGTTATATAAATTGGCTCTAGTGTACCTTGATGATTTGAGTTGAGGCCTCCTCTTTCATAGTCTTGGCTCTCCATGATCCTCTTAGGAATAGGATATTTATAATTTTTATATCAATCATCCAATTTTTCATTTTACAACTAGGAATCATCATTGGAAAGTGGGTCCTCTTCTTAGCTAGTGGTAAGTATGAAAATGATAGGAGTTGGGCTATGAATTTTTCCTTTTCCTTTCTATTTCCATTCCATGTAATTTGGATTGGTTTTAGGTCTTACATAGTACTTGGAATTCTATGTAATCTTAGAAATGTGAAACATGTCATGGGTCAAATAATCTCATGGGCCATTAGCTGAGATGGGAAAATGATTAGACAATTCAAGAAGAGGCATATGAGAAGATGAATCAAGAGTATTTGGAACTATGCAATTGGCCTCTAGTAACTCAACAAGTATTTATTTTCCTTTATCCTTTTTGGATACTAAATCTAGCTGAAGCAATAGTTGTAACTTTCATACTCAGCCTGTAAATGTTTTCAATGTTCATAAGGTTACAAATCTCCATTGATAGTGACCTCCATGCCTGAGAGTGAGACTTTGAGACACTAGTGCAATGTTGAAGGGATTGACCAAATTTTATGTATCTAAGGTCTTTCCAAAATCAAATTGTAAGATAGGTCAAGGTTTAACATATGGTAGAGTATATTGTGGGTCAAGGTCCCAATGATAAAAGGTAAGTGGATGGTGCCTTGTGATTCCCACTATTCATTATTATATGCCTTGATAGTGATTATTTCCAATTGTATATCGACTATTATGTATCAAGATGCTTGATGAGCTTTAGAGACATAATATTCAAGCCTGATCCATTATGTATGAGGACATGTTTGACTTTATTCCACATTATGACAACTTTAATATACAATGGATTGTTATGGAGAGGGCCAAGGTATGACATATCACTTTGGTTAAAAGTTAATTATTGGCCTGGGGATAGATGTCCAACCAAATATTGTAATTTTTTTAGGCTTGTGTCATTTAGAGCTTAGGATTGGCCCAGGAACTCTATCAATATGTTCTTATGGATGGTAGAAGTATGCACTAAATCCAAAATGGATATTTACAAGAGCATATTTTGAATTTATTCCATAATTTTAAGAATCTTCTCTTTAACAATTATATATGTCTTGTTCCTAACTATAAAAATGGGTTGGATTGGTTCATTGGTAGGGGCTTGTGGGATAAGAATGGTAATATTTGATTGTCAAGTTGTGATTGCATAATTGAGATTAAATACAGTACCATTGTTTTTATAAAATTTTGGTAGAGGGGGGATAGATAGGATAAGTCTCAATTACTAGTGCAATTGTTTGTGGTCACAGAGCAATGATGAGCTATCAGTATAAGGTCCCAAAATAATAATCCCTAGTTGTTGGTATGCCTATTTATGGTCATAGGTCAAGGAAGGATTATTGGCATAGGTGGGATGATTGAAATTGTTTATAAATGGCCATGTTCTATTAGAACTTGGTCTAGGATTGATTGTGATGGTGGAAATGTGACCTCCAAAAATATGACCTACAAATTTAGTGTACTCATGTGCAACTATATGGTAAGGCTATTGGGTATTGAAATCATTCTAACCTTAGTTCCTTCCATTCAGTTGACATTGTTTTTATTTTTGTTTTCATCATGGATATTAATACTATTATTGATGTTGTTTTAGCCTTTATTGTTATTATTTTTGGTTTTTATTATTGTGTTGTGAAAAAGGGTTTTGGTAGATACCTAGGTTTTGATTGGATATAGATGCTCTATTATCCAATGTAATCTCCCCATTTTCCAACATATTTTTAATGAGGTGTTTTATTTTCACACAATGACATAGATTATGTCCATGAACATGATGGTATTCACAAACTCATTCTCTCTATACTCGTATGGACATGAAATGCCCTCAAGATAATGTTTTGGTTAGTAGCCAACTAATCATATTAGCAATGGATAGCTTACAAAACACAACTTCAATGGGTTCTTCAAGGTTGTTGAAGACTCAATGAGTAGGAGTATTTATTATTTGAGGAGGGGTTTTCAAAGATAATGGTTGCTACATTTTTTAGTAGGTCTAGACTATTGTGAAGATTGTGCTTGTAGAATGGTTGCTACTGAGGAGTAAGTTGTGTTTGTGGTTTAGGATGATTAGATGGTGTTTTCACCATTTGGGCATGATGTGACTCAGTGATTCCATTTCCAACAACATTCTTATTGTAGCTGAATTGCTTGGATTTTTCATAGTTACTAGCTTGGGTTGGTGTCGATGCTTATGCTTAGACTTGGTTTTGGTTTTGATTTTGGCTTGTTACTTGGTTTTGGTTTTGAATTTGATTCAAAGAGGTTATTTTAATAATACCTTTGTTAATAAGGTCATTTTCAATTATCAAAACTTTATCAATAATCTATTTGAAGGTATGTACATACTAAAGCTCTAGATGATAGGATATCTTGATATGCAAATTTTGAATGAACACAGTGGATAATTATTTGTTTGGTAAGCTATGAGTAAATGAATATAAAGTGATATATGTTGGGTGAATATTGTGTCAACTAGCTAACTGGTGAGCAAAATAGGTCTCTTCAACCACAACATAGGGAGATGGGTTAGCCATATGTGTAGGTTTACTACATCAACAGGGGACAAATCTCTCCTCTCATCGAGGGGAGGTTCCATATGAATATGTAGGAGCTATATACTATAGATATAAGCTAAAAACAACACTCAGGGGTAGGATACACCATCCATCTCTCTTTTTTCAGATATGATGTTCACAAACAAAGGAGAAAATCCTGGTTTAAACACTGAAGGCACTTCTCTTCTTTCAGAAGTGTTCTTGGCGAGGACAACAGGAGTTCTTTCAGGTATGATAAGTGACTGGTAATAGGGTGCAATAACCAGTAGAATGAAGTGTAGCACAAAGTCTCCACTTTAGCTACCTAAAGGGTGAGATACAAAGGATAATGGGGGCACAAAGTCATCCCAAAATCCTCAACATAGAAATAGAAATAGAAAAACACACACTGAAGACAACTATAACAACACAAAGTCTGAAAGTAACTGGCTTCAGGACATCTTCCTTATCACTTCCACTAGTTATACTTGTTAGATTAAATAAACAAGAATGTGTCTAGAAGATAGACATAAGAACAATCTCCTAAAATGGCACAAGCTATGACAACACAAAGTCTGTAAGTAACTTGATTTCTCATTCAGATAAAATAATATGAACAACAATCTGAGCTTAAAGTCTCAGTATTCACCTTTCAATTTGGGCATAGTTTTGCTTCTGTATTAGGAAGATATCCTTTAAAATGATATAAGAGAATACAATATATAGCAGCCAAAAAAGGATTGGTTCTTTGTTCCATGGAACGGCCTATGCTGCACTCAATGCATTGAATGTAATTTTAGTTTTGTCAAAAAGGGCCATGCTAGAACAAGGTAGCCACCTTAACTGTGGCATGTTGATTCATCTCAAATGTCTTCTCCTGGGCCTGAGTCATTTGGTGTTTACATAGCTGTCCATTTTTTCTTTACTCCTAAGGTGACAAATAGGTCATGTCTTCAATGTTTAAAGGCTCAAAAATCCACCTTGCAGACTGTTCCACCTACTAAAACAACTACAACGTAGATATTTTGGCCTTTCCCTCTTTCTGATTCTTTTGGTTCTTCCTCTCGGTGGTCCTTCCCTTTGGCATTTTGGCCTTTGAAAGCATTCGAGCCCTCGCTCAAGCCTGAAAAGATCAATAGCTATTTTATTGCCACAAATTTGATGTCTTCGGGTCCATCATCCTCCTTAGCAATTCCTTCATGTCTTTCCCACTTTCTTTGGCCACTTTCCACTAATCTCAACAAGTGACACGTGGCATTTTCCACTACTTTTTAAAAACACATATTAAAACCTTTTGTAATTACCACGTGGTGCTCTCTATGGAGATCTGAGAGAATATTTATAAAAAACTTGAAATGTGGATGTAGACACTTGTTGTGCTCTACTAAGTTTTAATGGGACACGTGGCATGTTCTGTGAAGCTTTAGATACCTTTTGAGAGTCATGCATAAGATGACACATGGCAGCTTCCATTGAGCTCCTAGAAACACTGTAAAAACATTCAGGACTCATTTTGGATTCATGCAAATGATGACACTTATCACGCTCCGTTTAACCTTATTAACTCACTCGGGGCCCACCATAGTCATTATGAAATAAAAGGAAGAAACTAAATATGTTGACACTTGTCAACTTCCACTGAGTTATAACAGAGCACATGGCACATTTCACAACTTTTAAACTTATTAGAAACTATGTCTCGGTAGACGACACTTGGTAGCTTGTGTTTCAACTCTATAAGGGACACGTGGTGGCTTCTGCTACACTTTGAGGTTTGATCTTTCCTAGAGGGAACCTGCCCTTAGGGGTCTTGAAAGATGGTTCATTTTTTGAGTGTCGAGTGTCCTTCATGAGGGTATCTTTTTCCTTTGGCTTTAGGGCAGCCCCTTGAAACTACCGATTGAATCGACTTGTTTAAACCAACTTTGGTTCAACGGTTCAATAGTTCAATCTTGCATTTAAAGCCATCCTTTTAATTAAGTCTTTTTGATCTCTTTAAACTGATTGAACCCATTGAACCCATTGAACTAGTTTGGTTCAAGGTTTAATGGTTGAATGGTTCATTCCTTTATTTTTTTGCTAAGTCCTTTGATCGCTCGAACAAAATGCATTAAACCAACCGCTCATTGAAATTTTAAACCATTGACGAAGCACTTAACTCATTAAACTTTTTGAACCTATTGAACCAAAATGGTTCAAGGTTCAATGGTTCATTACTTGCTTAGAAGCTTGCTGATGAACATTTTTGGTTGAACCAAGGCATTGAACCAATCCTAAAAATGACTAAGTGTTGGAAAATTGTTCTTTTGATTGAACTTGCCTATAGAAGCCTTTGAACCTATTGAACTTGATAATTTCAAGCATGTTGAGTCATTTAAATATATCTACAGAGTCTATAGATTTAAGCCTTTAGAGTCCATAAATTTCTAGAAAATCTTTGAAAAATGAAGAACTTGAATGCTTAGAACAATTTTTGAAAAGGGGAGAGAGGATTTTGGTTTGTTGAACCAAAATAGTTCATAGGTTGTCCCAAAAATGAGTGATATTTTTGGGGACAATAGCTAGCTCCAATTGGGGAACTTCCTTTAGTTGAAAACTTAGAACATCTGAGGAGAGTAAAAATAGAATCTCCAGTGCCTTAAATCATGCCCTTGGGCTATGGAGTCATGCTACCCAAAAATAAAGGCTCCAAAAAAGAAAATGAACAACACAAAATAGAAACAAAGGCTATACAAATATACATATGTACAGGTGAACTTATCTGATACTTCAAGAATTGAAGTGCTTGAGATGCTATCCATTGTGAAGCAATGAAAATGGCATTCCATCCTAATAAACTAGTAGGAAACCATTTTGTCCCCAGAATCGGTGATGGGTGAATGGAACTCTCCACCAAGAACCACATTTCTTGTGCACTCCTTTTGATTTTTTCTTCTTTCTCCATGGCAAGACATGGTCTTCAATCTGAAAACCATAAATCTTTACTCTCTTGGTAGAGAGTTCCTTTTGCTGACTTTAGAGCACAGTAGTATGGTCCACTACCATAGCTTATTGTTCTATTGGTTCAGTCCAGCACATGTTTTGATTATCCCCCTCACACACCTAACAAACCATTAATTTAGTATCTCCTTTGGCATGAAGGAGTTTGGCATCTTCATCCTAATGCACCCTACAAATTTTTTTTCATCTTCATTAGAGATGGAATATCCTTTTTCATTTATAATGCACCCTACAAATTCTTCAGATGTCTTGTTTGAATTGATTTTAGGAATTCCACCTATAGGACTTTCATCTGTAAGAACATGAACACCCTCTATGGTTAAGAATTAATTACCCCTGCTTGAAGACTGAAGTAGAATTTGAGTTCCAGGGGCCGACGTTTGGGTGACAACATATTTTGCCTCCTTTTTAGAAAGTAACCTCTGCATGATGCCTTTGATAGGGATCCTTGGCTCAGATAGGTCCATGCTTAGTTCTCCTCCCATATCCTTACAGAAATTTCATCCAAGCATAATGCCATAGGATGTTGGGATGTCAGCCACCAGAATTGTCATCTTGATTTTCTTGTCTGGGAATGCCGCAAATGCAAATTAGGCATCCTTGATTTGTCCCAGTAGTGGAACTTATTTTTTCTCCATGGAGAGACATCTCCCAAATGTCTTGTTCAGTGTGAGACCAAGGGATTTAGCTACTTTGGTAGGCATGGCATTGTCTGATGCACTTGTGTCTATGATGCAATTGTTCAGTTGATGTCCATTTATCAGCAGGGAGACATAGTATGGTTCAGTCCTTCCAAAAGCATCAGGATGAGTAATGAAAAGGTTATTCTGGGTGGATGTGGGAGTCACCTTTGGAATAGCTGGTCCTATAAGGATAGTTTTATTCTTCACACATTCCACTATCTTATCCAACTACTCAGGGTTGGATTGCGAGAATTCAAATTCAGACATTTGAATTTTAGTTTTCTTGACATGGTCAATTATGTCAAATGTCTAAATGAACTAGGAACAAAGGATGGGAGTTCATCCTTTTGGTTTTTGGGAGGGAGAGGACTGGTCTGCAAATTTGAAGTAGAAGGTGTAGAAATATTTGATGTACTCATCTTTTTAATAGTCACTAGGTCCTTTGGCTGGAAGGGCAGAGTGGTTCCCCGCTTAGCAATTGAAATTGTAGGCTAAGTTCATTCCTCTATTTTCTCTTTATCAGCTTACTGAACTAACTGATTCTTGGACTGGGTGAATACAGTGTATGATCCATCAACTACTTTACCTTCACTTTTGGGTTCATCTTGATAATCTAGGAAACCAATGTTGGAGTCACCAGCTAATTCTTCTTCTTCGTTAATGAAGAGATTAGCATCATCTTCAAGATTTAATTTAGGCTAGAATGAGAAATCTAATTTAGCTTTAAGATATCCAACTGTTGAATTGGTTAGAGGTGCTTCAAGGGTGAGGTTCCCCTATGGGGGAGGAAGATGATTTGGCTGCCCTTAATTTTTGGTAGCATTGCCTTGATATGGCTGTTTTAAAATGTCCTCCTTGGCATACCCTGATAAGGAGGAGTAGACATACCTTAGGCCACTTGTCTTTTCAAGGCTAGCAGTTCATTTTCTAGCTTTTGCACCATTTGATCAATGGTGCCTATAGATGAGTATTTAGAGGAAGAAGAAGATCTACCTTTGTTTGGATCTCTCCTTATCTTTCCTACCAAGATAAGGTCATCTTCAACTTTAGTAGCCAAGTATTGAGTAGCCTTGAGGTCTATGTGGCCAGCACGTCTTAGAAAAAAACTCACTTCAAGTAGCTGTGAGTTGATGAAGAAGCATTTGAGGTTTTTATGTGTCAGCTGAGCAATAGCAAGAATTCGGATCCTCAGCTTATCAAACTTTGCTATGAAATCCCTCATAGGTTCATGAGGTTCCTTCTTCATCTATGTGAGATGGGCCAACAAGATGTGTGTATCTTTTATAGGCTTGAACCTAGCTTCAAATTTGGCTTTGAGTGTGTCCTAATTAGTTACTGATCTAGCTTATAGATGGTAAAACTAGTCTGCAGCAGCACCTTGTAGTGTTTCCACAAAAATCCTAACTACCATGTCCTCAAATTCCACTCCTATTACACCATAGGCTATGCTGAAGGCTGCAATGTGTTCATCAGGATGAACTCTCCCATCACCAAAAAATTTGGGGAAATTCTTTATTGAACTACGTGGGAGTTCATGTAGAGGTGGAGTGAGGTTGAATGGGCCAAAGGAGTTACCCCAGGGGCCTTGAACTACCATGATGGGATTATGAAAAAGAGGGATAACAAATTTGGATGATGTGTGGATAGGCAAAGCTCTGCTAACAGTAGAAAAATTAGCTTTGCCTTGTGTTGGTGTCTTGGTACGGGTAGGAGGAACACTCCTGGATCATTAAACTTGAAGTTGGGGAGAAAATAAGTCAAAATTTACTTGCTACACCAACTCAAAGATAGGGTCAAAAATACCATGAACCCTCTGGGTTCTGGCATATCATGGAGTTTTTAGATTGTGAAACAAAAATGGAAAAGGAGATTGTTCCATTCAGATAAAATAATATAAACAATAATCTGAGCTCAAAGTCTCAGTATTTGCCTTTCAATTTGGGTAGAGTTTTTCTTCTATATTGGGAAGATTTCCTTTAAAATGACAAGAGAATACAATATATAGCATCCAAGAAAGGCTTGGTGCTTTGTTCTATGGAATGGCCCATGCCACACTTAATGCATTGAATGCACTTTTAGTTTTGTCAAAGAGGGCCATGCTAGAATAGGGCGGCCACCTTAATTATGGCATGTTGATTCATCTCGAATGTCTTCTCCTGGGCCTGAGTCATTTGGTGCCTGCATAGCTGTCCATTTTGTCTTTACTCCCAAGGGGACAAACAGGCCATGTCTTCAATGTTTAAAGGGTCAAAAATCCACCTTGCAGACTATTCCACCTATTAAAATAACTATAGCATAGATATTTTGGGCCTTCCCTCTTTCTGCTTCTTTTGGTTCTTCCTCTCAATGGTTCTTCCCTTTGGCATTTTGGCATTTTAATGAATTTGATCCTGTGCTTAAGCTTGTAAAGATCAATAGCTATTTTATTGCCACAAATTTGATGTCTTTGGGTCCATCATCCTCCTTAGCAATTCTTTCGTGTCTTTCCCACTTTCTTTGGCCAATTTTCACTAATCTCAGCAAGTGACACGTGGCATTTTCTACTAGTTTTTAGAAACACATATTAAAACCTTCCATAGTTTCCACGTGTCACCCTCCACAAAAATATGAGAGAAGCTTATTAAAAGAATCTTTATAAGAAACTTGAAATGTAGACGTAGATGCTTGTCATGCTTTGCTGAGTTTTAACAAGACACGTGGCATGTTATGCAAAGATTTAGATACCTTTTGAGAGTCTTGTAGAAGATGACACATGGCAGCTTCCACTGAGCTCCTAAAAACACTATAGAAACATTCAGGACTCATTTTGGATTCATGCAGATGATGAAACTTGTCATGCTCTGGTTAACCTTAGTAACTCACTCGGGGCCCACCATAGTCCTTATGAAATAAAAGGAAGAAACTATGGATGTTGACATTTGTCAGCATCCACTGAGTTATAATAGAACACATGGCACATTCCACAGCTTTGAAACTTATTAGAAACTGTGTCCCAGTAGACGACACTTGGCAGCTTCCACTTCGAATCTATAAGGGACACATGGCAGCTTCTGTTGCACTTTGAGGTTTGATCTTTCCTAAAGGAAACCTTCCCTTTGGGGTCTTGAAAGATGGTTCATTTTTTGAGTGTCAAGTTTCCTCTGTGAGGGTATCTTTTTCCTTTAGCTTTAGGGCAGCCCCTTGAACCTGCCGATTGAACCAACTTGTTTGAACCAACTTTGGTTCAACGGTTCAAGAGTTCAATCTTGTGTTTGAAGCCATCCTTTTGTCTAAGTATTTTTGATATCTTTGAACTGAATGAACCCATTAAACCATTTTGGTTCAAGATTCAATGGTTCATTCTTTTATTTTTCACTAAGTCCTTTGATCGCTCAAACAAAATGTGTCAGACCAACTGCTCATTAAACTTTTGAACCATTGATGAAGCACTTACCTCATTGAACCCATTGAACCAAAATGGTTCAAGGTTCAATGGTTCAATGGTTCATTCCTTACTTACAAGCTTGCTGATGAACATTTTTGGTTGAACCAAGGTGTTGAACCAATCTTGAAAATGACTAAGTGTTGGAAACTTGTTCTTTTTATTGAACTCACCTATAGAAGCCTTTAAACCTATTTAATGTTGAGTCCATTAAACATATTTGTAGAGTTTGTAGATTTAAGCCTGCAGAGTCTTAGATTTCTAGAAAAGCTTTGAAAAATGAAGAACTTGAATGCTTAGAACAATTTTTGAAAAGGGGAGAGAGGATTTTGGTCTGTTGAACCAAAATAGTTCATAGGTTGTCCCAAAAATGAGTGATATTTTTGGGGACAAAAATATCTATAGATAGCTTTCAAATTTTTCACTACCTTTCTACTAGGCTTGAGTCAAACTACCAATGAAATCTCATATTTGATATTGTAAGAGAAATGTTATAGAAATTTATCTAAGAGGTCATCAAAATCAGATATGAAATTCTTTGGCAATTTTAGGAACCACTCCAAATCTTATCCTAATAGACTTTAAGGAAATAAGAGGAGTAAATAAATGTAGTTATAAGCCACTAGCTACAAAGAAATAAATAATTCTATCAAATGGGCCTCAGGGTCTCCTTTACCCTTATATTTATCATATTTTAGTGGTTTGCACCTCAAAAAAAATGGTATTTTTAGATACTCCATGTTGAATGGGTATGAATACACATCATCTTGCTTAAACTTCCTAATCTATTTCCTTAATTTATTGGTGGCAATTGCATATTTCATTTGTTGTAGTTGTTGTGCCAATAAATTGGGTGGAACATTGGCCTAAGGTGGAGGCTAAGTGGCCAAAGATGGAATACCTTGATTGGGTATAATGGAGGAATGGTTTTTTTTGAAATGTTCATTTGATGAGTTAACTAACCAAGAATATGCATCCATAGATTGGGGTGCGGTTTCTAAAATTACATGCATTATGGTGTGATATTCTAGTTTGGATTTGGTATAATGGCTTGGTTTTGAGGGAATGTAATTGTGATGCAATGATATGGCTTGGGGTAAAGTACTATGCCTATTGATATTGAGTAGGGACTTGTATTCGACTAGTCAAACCCAGATAAATATAGATAACCTATTGTAAACTAAGGCCCTATCATTAAATTTATGAAACATGTTAAACAAAAGATAATTGTTTCTTAATTGGTACTTGTGGGACAATGGTGCCTCTTGGTTATGCAAACACCAATTAAGAAGTAGATGCTTGTTGGATGTTCAACATTTTTCTTTAACCAATGTACATACGTTGTTGATTATATAATATTTGTGATTATAAAGGTATGTTAGTCTATGAATATAGAGGTACACTTGTCACTACCTATTGAGGTGGAATGATTATTTCCCCTTGTTGAGGTGGCTTAATGTTCTACCTCTATTGTGATGGTAAACTAGATCGTGCTTATTATTGTGTAATTTTAGTCATCACTTATTATGGTGGATTTACATTCATCACATTTTGTTGAGGCAACGTACTATTTGGCATTTGATTACTCAATCCTTATTGTTGCATGCTTGATGAAGTAGTTGGTTGAAGATTAAAAGTAACTTGTTGTGATTGGGATGTAGGAGTTCCTTCCCCTTGATATTGTGAACCACTTATGGTATTAACTAAATGCACTTTTTGTGGACTAGTTATTTCTGTAGTTAAACCACTTTGGCTTATATTAGAAGACACTTACATGTTATCCACCATGTTTGGCACATTGTTCTATGTAGAATAATTATACACTTATTCAATAGTTGGGATGTTGAACATGTCACCAGCTAAAGTGATTTACACAAATGGGTCTATACCTAGATTTTCTTCACCTATCAATTCAATTAACACCCCTATTGAAGGATCTAACTCTATGGGTAGAACATTTGACATGGATATGCTATTAAAATTACATGTTAGATTCAAATAGGTTTGATATTCTTGTTGTATTTATATAAATTAGTCCTCCATGAGGCACTTTACTTTGGTAATCATATTAGGGTATTGATAAGACATTGATATGATCACACGAGGATTAATAGTAGAGGCATGTTTGATGGTTTAGGTGTAAGGTATCTTGAGAGACATTCTAATTAGACTAGGTAAATTTTCATGGGGGAAGTCTACTAGAAACTTGGCCCCTACCTCTATGGTTGTAACTAAAAATTCATCCTTATTTTCAATCAAGTGGATATCAAAAAAATAGGGATCATGTGTTAATGGCATAGTAATATAATATGGTTATTTTTGAACTTGTTCTATAATTGATGATATATTAGAAAATACTATGTGGTTTATTCTTGGTCCTACTCTAAATATGGAGGCATGCTAACCAAATAATGGGCTGATGGATCCTAACTTTGTTTCCTATATTGGTTGATGTAAGGAGGATACAGATCCATCTCATAAACCACATCATCATCATAGAGGTCCTGAACAAAGTCATCTTGTGTAACCAAGTTATCATAACCTAGATTTTACATGGCTCCAATACAAGTGTAACAATACATATCCAAATTGATAAATGAATGTACCAAAAATAATAGGTCCAGATTTATACAAACTCTTAAAAACAAGGTCTAAAGGACAAATGATCCAAACTTGGTCTAACCTGGTTTAATAAATGAAGATGTATATCCAAAATGACTTGTGATAAAACTTGGTCTAAAATAGTCTAACATTAGATGTTAAACTTAAAATGTCTTACACAAAAGGGTCAAGTGGATGAATAAAACTAAAATTCCAAACTTAGGTATAAAGTATTTCAAATAAGTCTAATCTAGGTCTAAAGAAACAAAAGTTGCTAGGTCTTTTGGAAAATAAGGCACAAAAACTAGGATCAGAACAAGAATTGCTAGGTCTTTTGGGAACAAGGAATAAAAGCTAGAATTTAAATAAAATGAGGTCTAAAAGGAAAGAGATTTAATATAAATTATTTGAAATACTTTGGCACAAACTATGTTTTTAAACATAAACTTGATCATTTGGCAAAAGGCATTGAATTTTAGGCATATGGAAGATAGACTACTTCCCCAAATTTAGGAAAAAAATATCTTTAAATCAAGCAAGGAATTAACCTAAGTTGCACAACCCAAAAGTGAATGGTGAACACATAAGCCAAAATTACACAAGGCATAGATATAAACTATTAAATGTTTGAATATGAACTTGTCAAGGCTAATTTCAAACTTGATTTAAAAGACTAAGTTTTTTAAAATAGACAACAAGCTAGATAATAATGAATGGCATGATGACACTAGGTGTATATCTAAAAACCACATGTGGTTTTAAAAATTTGAAAATGTGGACATAAGGCAAAAAGTCTTTTGAAATAGTTTGAGCAACGTAATGACATTATCATGCTCTAAATATATGACAAATGGTTTGTTTGAAAGATTCCAAAGCAAAAAAATTTGGAATGAAATGGGTAGTGTAACGATGTCCCTTTCGATCACGTGACACACACAAAGGTTTTATAAATGACTAAGGCAAATGTGTGATGTCAAATAGATGGCATAACACCTCTTAAAATAAATGAGTGATGTTAAAAAAGGACTCATTTTTTGGATGTGGTATAACAAAAAAATAGTTTTGACTCAATACCATGCAAGTAAAAAGGAAAAAATGACATAAAAATACTTAAGTGTAACATCATAAATCCTAAAACTAACAAGGTTGAATCATAATATCAAATTCCATCTATATAATTACTCTTGAGGGGATTTCAAGTTGTTAATCCAAAAGTAAAATTGCATGAAAATTAGGGTTTTTAGGTACCCTCTTCTCTCAAGAGTTTATATGATGACATGGAACTTCAGGTACTTAACTTGAATCAACAATATGCCCATGACAAGTGGGGTTATCTAAACTATCATTTTTTTTCACTTATAAATGGTCTCATATGTGTGGCAAACACTAGGGTACAATCACATAATTTGGATTTGAATCAACTATATTATTATGAAAAGGTCTTATCCTTTTTACAATCATTACATCCATAAATTACCCAGTTTAGTGCAATGGATGAGTTTCCCTTATGTTCTGAGTCTAAGTAACACTAACGGAGCTTGTTTTCACTACTCAAAATAAGCATCTAGTGGGTCACCCTCAATTTATATACCCCACCATGGAGTTGGGTTGAAATGATGTTGGGAGATGAATTCCTAGGTCAACACTTCCCTAAATAACTTTTGAGGAGGAGATGAACTCCTACCCATAAGCCAAAAATGCATGAAATAAAGACAAGTGGAAGGACTTTAGGTTAATTTTGGGGTCACCCAAATCATAAATTTTTTTTGGAGCACCTTAATTACTTTCCTTTCATGCCTTTGGATCAAAGAGACAAATCCAAAGAGTGAGCATTTTTTATCACCCAAGTTCCCTAAAGGGAACAGAGGTAGAGCATACATGTAACACTCAATTTACTTAAATAAACACTTTCAACAAACAAGCATAAAAATGAAATATCTTATGAGTTATTTAACTAATGTGATATTTCATCTTTATAACACCAAAACAAAATATGTTATGAAGTTTGATCCCCTTGGCTTTGTTGTTGATAATTGTAGAAACTTAAAAAACAACTAAGATATTAAAATAGCTAAGTACATTTTAAGCACCAAATACAATGTGTGTAATATTTAACCATGATTAAAATTTTGTCTTTCCACCTTAGGACCTAAAAATTTCTAGAGGGTTTCCCTAATTATAATCCCAAAATCAAGTGAGAAAATAACATTTTGAATTTAGCTCTCAGGTTTTTGATTTCTCATCTCAGAGACCAATCATCACAATCCATAGAGATCAATTTTAATTATATAAATAGACATCAATTTAAGGTATATCATTGACATTTCCTATAAAAAAATAAAAATTATGGACGAATTTGATCTAAAAATGATTAATAAATGAGCTTTAAAACTCAAACACTTCACGAATTCTGTAAGAAATGGATTACACATATAACATGTAGATCATCAAACACAAAATGAAGGTAATAAAAATTGAATACAATAATTTTTAGGCATGTTCCCTACCTTGTTATTATTTCCACATGGATATTATGGTCAATTCCTATAATCAACACTAATCTAGAAAATAAGCATCGATCCCTGCAACCTGTGACTTGTGTAAAAAGAAAAGATGTGAAAAATGAAGCTAAAACTTAAAATTTGAAGATTTTTATGCATCCATAAAAAAAAAATAAAACTATAATATCAATATCATTTTACATATGAGAAATTCATGTCCCATAAGGCATGTCATGATGTGAACAATGAATAAGTAGAGGGGAGGTTATTCTAATAAAACAAATTAAAATAACACACTAAAATCCTAACACCTCTAGCCTAGACACTAGGGGGATCATAGGTAACAAACATAAAAATGAAATCACAACTAAAACATAAAATAAAACACTCTTTTACCTTCCTTGGGGCTCAAAATGGCTTTTTGAACTAGTTTACTCAGCTTGTGCATCAATAAATCTTCATCAATGAAGCTTTATTGGCTTCACCTTTCCTTGGCACCTTGGCTTGTGATTTTGGCATGGTAACACTACTTTCAAGGTTTCTTTTCATCCATTTAAAAATTATAACCCTACATTATCAAATCTTTGAAGACATTTAGGCATAATAAATTTACACCAAAAGAGCTTAAACACCAATAGGTATGGCCTTGTATTTATAGCCTCAAAATTTAACTCTCACCCAAGGTGATTTAATGTTGAGTTTAAACATGAAATGAGTTCAAACTAACCCTAGGTGATTTGAGTCTAAATCTAGTTAAGGTAAAATTTGGCATGTAATTATTATTTTCAATTACTAGGCATGGATCTCAAATTAGATATTTTAAAAGATCTTGACAACTCATAAAGGTAATGATGAAAAGGCTTGATATTTTTAATTTTAGAATTTACATTTTTAAATATTCATCAATTTAAAATGGATAATTCAAATAATAATTTAATATTATTTAATTATATAATTAAATTTGATTAGCATTTTAGCTTTTTGAAGATTTGGTCAAGTTCCCAACTTAATGGGTTCATAGGCTAAACTACTAGTTTTTAGGTTGTAAGGTGATTAGGGATGAGTCCATGATAGGTTAATATTGTGTGTAGGATATTATCCTAAATAGGGATGAATCAATATGATCTTTAGCATTAAGGAATGATGCATAACCAAAAGTAGGTTGTTTAATGATTCTTAAGCTTAATTTTCAATGGTTGGTAGGAATCGATTTGAAGTCTGGTCAAAATCCAATTGTGATTAGAATTGGGTGTCTACACTTGCCACCTATCAAGACCCTATTGTATCATGGTAATATAAAATTAAAGGTAGTTCAAATACTCAACAAGTTGTGAAATATTGAGAAGTTGACATGTATCAAGCGATTGGCATATCCAAGACATGTTGGATTTCTCAAAGTAGTGAGAAGAGGACATGTAGAATGACCTTATCGAGGAAGATATTTGGATCTATATGAATAGACTCAAAATATAAAATTGATACCCATTTTTATCATCTAGCCTATTAAAATCCAAGAATTGGACTATGAGTCCAATCAAATTTGTGAAATTATTGAACAAATTGTTGTTTATTGGCAAAAGGATCATGGAAACATATTCCAAAGTAAATAATATATTGGGATAAGTCATAAAATAGTGTGAATATCAAGATAAAGTATGCTAAAGATCACAAACAATTAAATAATTTATGTGCATAGTCAATTTAAAGGAAGAGTGTTCATAGTTGGATGATGAAAACTTGTGCCCCTGTATTTAATATAGTAGTAGTCCATCAAATGGAGGAAAATTTAACTTGAACCTATATTAATGGAAGTGATACATCATTCAAATATTATCATGTTACTAATGTAAAAGGGTCCATCCATCAACATAATTATGAACTTGAGGATATTCACACATTAAATTGGTGCCTTAGTTCCTATTGTTGAATGATTGTAATTACTTGGTGGGTAGGTAATTCATTGAATATTTTCAATCACCTAGCTGGTGGATAAGACTATTAAAAATATATATAAGCTTAGTTGTGAGAATAAATTAGGGGTTGGTTGATTATTATTATAATAGAGTAGACAACCAGACATTTTTTTTTTGTAATTTCCTACTTTCTTAGGCTATATTTTATCTTAACATGAATTGAAGTTGCTTGAAGGTCTTTTGTAGTTTGTTTGAACATTGATGAATCTTAAATTTTATTTTCATGAATTATCTCCAATGTTAAATTATTATGAATGATATTCATTGTCTATGCATGTATATGGTAGTTTTTATTCCCTCTTACACAACTATTTGATCCTTAAACTCCTACACCATCGTTGCCTTTTGGTTGTGCTATATTGTCCAAATAGAGACGGGTTTTTCAAGAGATTTATTTGTTTAATAGAGAAAAAACTATCTTCATTAGTAAGAAATCTCATCTGTAATTTATATCTACCCTCTCTCTTTTTATTTGTTTATCTCTATTATTTTAGCTTTAGTTTAGTTTCATTTACAATTAATTGTTCAAACATTATCTAGACTGCATGTTCTTCCTTTCACATGTCTTTTATTCATTTTTGAAATTAGTAGACTAGGGAAATGTGCCAACTAGTAGTGGGGTCATTGTAAAATATAAATTAGTTGGTTTTTTTGGACATAAGATAAACCCAAATATCTTGCATAACTCTTTGATAAGTAATACAAATAGGGCCCTTGTATGGAATAGACTGCATCAACCAATAAAGGTATATGGTACACCATGACGTAGTAAATAAAGACCTTAGGGAAGTTGTTTCCATATTCTACTTCCTTTCAAGAGAGGTAAAAGGGAAGAAGGTTAAATCCTCACCGATTGATCATTTTATTCTCCCTCCTTTCCCCCTAGGTTATGCCAAATGGACCACTAATAGATTGGTTCTAGGAGGGCATGAATTGGAGTATATTTAGAGAGTTATAAAAAAAATTGGTCTTATGGCCATCCTTCATGATTTTCCCACATTTTCTATGATCAAAACACACATAAACATATTAGATCTAGGAGGGATTGAACTAGAATATTTATTTATATTTAGAAATGGTTGTAATCTTGTGGCTATGTTTTCCATACCATTTATGTGTCTAAACAACACACTAAGATCATGGTAAAATAGGTAGGCATGAATATGACATTATCAAATGTTTATGTTTTATTTTGATCATGTTTCCTATCTTTGAATCAACCTATGGACTTATCTTGGTTGGGTGGAAATTTTTACCCTATTAACATTTCAGGGCCTACTCATGACTTGCCTAAGAATTCTGACAAATTCTATTTAAAATATACCAATGGTGGGATTCAAATTGTTGAAGATAACATTAAATAATTTAAATAGGTCATCATCTAAACCCATATCCAACATGAAGGTTTGTCTTTCCACCAATTTTCTTATTCCCTATATAAATATGCTTATCATTGGTAAATAGGTCTACCAAATGGATACATCATTTCATGGACTATATTTGAAAATATATTTATCAACCATTTTAGTGTGACTATTAACCCTACCACCTTGTAATATCAGTTTTATATAGATTTTAAGGAGATTAATGAACCCTTAAGTTCATTTAATAGTCATTTTCACCAACTATATAGGAGGTTGAAAGACCCATTCCTACAAACAAAGGTGGTGGATATTAAAATTTATCATATACCATTAGATCCCCTAATTTATATCATTATTTAGAGGACCCTTCTTGTACTCACATCCTTATATTTAGCTTATTAAGAGGAATTTAGCATTGAAAAACAAGTCATGCCACATGGTTATGGTGTTGATCCAATCTACTCATCAGAGCAACTAGTTTTCCATGCCATAAATACTCATATTTATCTTTGTATGTGTCAACCTTTGGACCAATGTGTACATTATAATGAAAATTTTCCTCAAGCTTATGTATAACAAAAATTTCATATGATATAATAGAACCATTTTGTTTCTTTTAAGGCAAGTGATCATGATTTTTAGAATCTTAAACATGTTTTTTCCTTGTGCTAATAATCAAGTTTATTTTGGTGATTTTAATGATCAACTATCATTTGTTATAATAAGTGATACATAATAAATGCATGGGATTACTTATGGGACTAATTTTTTAGGTTCACAACTATGAGTTTATGAATTCAAAAATGGGATAATTGTTAAAGCAGTCATGCTTACTAAGAATGTCCCATTCAAAAGTTAAGAACCAGTCCCTAAGAGTAGTGATGATGATTTTGATGATGGAGATATAGAAATCATTTATGGTAAGCTTCCATTTGAAGATTCAAGTATTAAAGAGTTATGTGAACAAGATGAATAATCAGATGTTTCCTACAATCAACCTAAAGATGAAATATAAAAATTGGAGTATATAGATGAAGAAGATGTATGTTATGCATCTAAAATATCTTTATCATTTTTATTGCTCCTCTATTTGACAAGTTGGATCCATAAGATCAATAGATTTATGGTATCAAATTGACACCTATTTCTTCATTAGATATGGAGGAATTTGAGGAGAGTTAAGTGGTTGTCCTTGAATTTGAAGACTTAGAATCTTTGGAGAAACTTATATAATGGGACTACAACACTCATGAAATCTTATCAGAAGTAGAAACAATCAATTTTGACATGAGCAATCATAAATATAATGATATTTGAAGATGATAATGATCTGAACCAATATGGATCTCCACATACTTCATCTAGTAATGATAAATCTATAAGTTCCTTGAATTGGGAAGAACCAAGTCCACATCTTCTAGATATACAAATTCTATTATGGATACTACCAAAGGGCCTATATTAGATGAATAATAAAAAATAGTGGACTCACCATTGGTTTTTCATAAATAAAAAATATCTATCGTGTTTGACACACAAGTTACTTTGGTAGGTATTGATGCCTACCCTTATCCATTACCACAATTCAATGTTTGGGTAGAGGTTTTTCTTAAACTCTATCATAAGTGCTTCATGCTAATGGAATTTAATTGCATTTCTAAGTTTTATAAAAAAATATTATTAAATTTAATTAAAAAATTATCGATAATAATCTTAAAGATAGTGTTTTTCAATGAAAAAAACAACATAGATGTAAGTATATATCTTCCCTTGGTAGGATTCCTACCAACCTTCTCTAAATTGTGAACATGTTTATGTTCTATTTTAGGTGTCTAACTATTAAGGATATCTTTTTACTTATAAAAAGACATCTCCTCAATCCCCACTTATAAGTTTGAGATAGCTTGGGATGATCCTGTAATTTCCTTTTGCTTTCTTTTTATTTCCTTTCCTTGCTCTCTTTGTTATTATATTTTTGTTGCTTAGTTTAGATATCTTTTCTTATTTTGTTATTTTGTTTTCTTTGTTGGGTTTGTTCCTAATTGTTTTATCTTATGTATCCATATTGGTTACTGATAAGTGATGAAGTGAAAGTCTTGAATTTAGGTAACTTAAGTGACACTTTATGTGAAGGATGCTTCTTGAGTTGTTTTATGACATTAGACTATGTCATTGAGTTAGTCTTGAAGGATAAGATTGTTATATGTGTCCTATACTTATTCTTATTTGGGTAAAAATAGGTGGTTATTGAAGGTATCATATGGAAACCAAACACAGATTTCACATCTTAAAATTTTTATAGGTTTGCTTGGTGAACTTGTTGTGAGAAAAACCTGTGGTGAAAATTCTATAATTCTACGTTTCATTTTCCATATTAATCCTCAACCTTGAACTTAGAGAAAAAAATAAAAGATAGAAAAAAGAATAGAAAATAAAATCAATTTCATAAAAGCTCAATCCTAGGTGATTCAAGAAACCTATACTGAGGATATAGATTCCTAGATCATAGTAAAGCAAGGCCTTGAGTGGGATCAGAGGAAACACCATCGGGGCTATAAACATGTGTCTAGTACCATATCAATGTCTAGGAAAATGTATTCAAGGTAGGAATCACTAACCTAATGTTTGGAAACATAGTAACTAATCCTTGTAGATCCTATGAAATGGTAAATAAATTCATTTTTAAAAATACCGAGTTAATAAGGATACCTGATTGGTCACTTGGTTCCCCAATATTCTCCCTTATTAGATTTGTTCATGTGTCATGCATTGTTTTATCTATAAATATTGGATTCTTTGATTGTTTTTAAATTCAAAATACTCATTATTATTTTATATTATAGTCACCATTTGTTTTTATTTGAACAACACACCCTAATTTCATGACTAAAATCATGGAACCTCTTATTTCTCTATATTCTAGTCTTCTAGCCTAATCAAGTTTGGGTTTCTTTCTATTCATGGTCTAAATTTTATTAACAACTTGTAGGTTTAACATTGAATTGGCCTTACTCTTTGAAGTAGATTGAAATTTATCGTATCCACTACATGCATTTGGTTTATAATAATTTTTGAAATTATATATGTATTGATTTAACTTTTTAACCTTGTTTAAATATATAATAAGTCTTAGCCTATTTTTCATTATATTTTGAATGACATTTAGATTCACATTTTGGGGATATTTTACCTCATATATCTACAAGTTACCTAACTATTTTAGATTTCTCTACTCATTTTCTTAAGTAAACTGATCCATTTATGCTTTATTTTAGTTTAAAATGACTAAGTGTTCATGATTTTTTTTTTTTTTTAGTCATTTTTCATAAAAATGGTATTATTTAGCTTTGGGACTAACTAATTATCTAAGTCTTTGCAAATTTTTATTCATAACTTGGTCTCTTTTATTTAAACAAACTTAGTTGTGTGTTTTAAAATTCATATTTTTAAGTCTAACATCTATGTGATTTACTCATGAGCCAAAGGTTATCTATGCTTCCCTACAAGTCCCCAAGAAAGTTATGAGTTACCATGTATCTCTTGCTCCCTTTTCTAAAACTCATTTTCCTTGATTATTTCTCCCTAAACTCTTTGGGTGTTTGAAATTGCATCATGTAGCACAATCCTATTTCTATGCTTTCTTGGGCCCCATTAATTTATTCAATAGGCTTTAGACCCCCCCAACTGTATGATATCATGCCAAATGGTGTGATCCCATATCTCTAAGCCCTTAGGGTATTTTTTATACTAATTGTGTTAGTAAACCCTCTATATGCTTGGGATTATCCCAAGTGGCATGACACTTCTTCTCTAGGTCCTTAGGGTGGTCTATATCCTTTTGAGTCTCTCATTAGGCCCTGGGTGAATGAGATATGGATGCATGTCAATATATAATTTCATCAAGGTCTATAGTCATTAGTTCATGTGGACACCCAATTAGACCCTAAGCAATCGAATGGATTCCATGTGGCATCGAATGCCAACTAGATAGGGAACTAACATACACATCATCATTTCACCTACTTAAAATTGAAAGACATCTGGCCCATCAAGATGGTCATAGACTTGGCATGTTTTTCCCATTAAACCTTAATTATTCAATATTCTAGTATTTGGATTCTAAGTTTATTTCATTACTTAAAATGATCAAAAATCTAAAATTGAAGCTATTGATATGTTTTTTTTATATGAAATAATTATTTATTTATATAATAGACTAGATTATATATGTTCTTGGTAAAATTCCCCTTCTAGATTATTAATTTAAAGGTTATTTGTTCAAGCTTTATGCCTTAGTTGATTTTCTTGAAATTTAAGATTTAATGGCTAGACTATTCATTTGAAATCTAATGGCTAACTACCTCTCCACATGTCCAAATTCTCTAATATTATGTCACCTATCATGATCTCAAAACTTTATGGTTCTAGAACACTCTAGGTTCAAATAAAAACCTTAAAACCTCTATATGCTCAAGATCATGCCAATGGCATGATCCCACTTTTCTAAGCCCCTGGGATGATCAAAACAAAGCGGGCATGAAGAAAATATTATGGGTGAACAAGATGATGCCACTTGGCATTATCCCAATTCTCCATACTTTTAAATCAATCAAGAGTGGTATGATAGAGCATATACTAAGTGATATCCCAAGATTATACCATGTGGTATAATCTCAAGATTTTAGTGTAGACAAACATAGAATAATGACCAAGGATTCATAGTGCTCTAAGTAAATGTGATCTTACCACCTATCAAGATCATGTTGTATCATGGTGGTATAAAATTTATGGTGATATAAACACTCAAAAAATGTGAAATATTGAGAAGTTGACACATAATAAGACACTATCATATCTATGACATGTTGGTTTTCCTAAAGTAGTGAAAATAAGACATGTAATATGACATTCTCTTGGAAGCTACATGGACCTCTATGAATAGACTGAAAAGTTAAAAATGACACCTATTTTTCCCATCCATCCTATCAAAATATTATAATTAAACTATGAGTCCAATAAAATTTTTACAATTATTGAACACATTATCACTTATTGCCAAAAGGATCATAGAAATAGATTCCAAAGTAAATATAATATTTGGTTAAGTTAGATAGTGGCATGCATAGCAAGATCAAGTAGGCTAAATATCACAAAAGGATAAAGAATGAGTGTGCATAGTCAATTGAAATAAATAGGGTTCACACATGGATGATGAAAACTTGTGCCCTTACATTTAATATAGTATAAATATATTAAATGGAGTAGAATTCAACTTGAAAATGTGTTAGTGGAAGTGATACATCAATCCAATATTCTCATGCTACTAATGAAAAAGGGTCCATCCATAAATATAACTATGATCTTGAGGATATGCACACATTAAATTGGTTCCTTACTTTGTTCCTCTTATTAAATGCTTGCAATTTCTTGGAAGGTTGCTAATGCATTTAATATTTTCAACCACCTAGATGGTGTGTGAGACTATTGAAAATATATATAAGGCTATCCATGATACTAAATTAGGGGCTAGTTTATTAGTGTTAGAGTAGATTAGTTAACTAGATATATTTTCTTATAATTTCTTACATTTTTAGGTTTGATTTTATCTTAGCATGAGCTGAGGATATTTAAAGGTCTTTTTATAGTTTGTTTGAACATTAATGAATCTTAAACTTGTTTTTCATGCATCATTTCTTATATGAAATCTTTGTGAATGATATTCATTATTTGTGCATGTCTATGGTGAATTTGACTCCCGCTTCCACATAGCTACTTGATCCTTAGACTCTTTCACCATCTCTACCTTCTAGATTTGTTATGCTAACCAAACAAAGACTAGTTTCTCAAGATATTTATTTGTTTAATAGAGCCAAAACTATATTAATTAGAAAGTGAGTTCATATTTAATTTCTCTCTACCCTATTTGTATTTTTTATTTTTTTTAAATCTTTATTAATTTAGCTTTACTATAGTCTAAATTGTAGTCAGTTATTCAATATTTATCTATAATGCATGTTCCTCCTTTCACCTCTCTTTTATGCATTATTGAAATTAGTAGACTAGGGATAGGTGCTAACTAGCATTGGTTTCATTGATAAATATAAATTAGTTGGTTTTTATAAACATGAGATAAATCAAAAAATCTTGCATAAGAATTTGAGAATTAATTCCAAACAAGCCCCTTTTATGGAACAGACTGCATCAACCAATTGAGGTATCTGGTATGCCATGACCTAGTAGACAGATACCTTAAGGAATTTATTATCATAGTCTAGTTCCTTTTAGGAGAGTTGAAAGCAAAGAAGGTGGGAATAATCACCAATTAATCCTTTTCCTCTCCCTCACTAGAGTTAGTGTGGTTGTGCCCAAAATACCACCAATACTATCATGATTAGTATTTACCTTAAAATGTCTACCCATAAAATATGGTCTCCATTTTTTGAGTACATGAAGAATAAAAATCATTTTATTCTCATATATCCAATTTAAATAATTCTTATCCTTGAGGCAATGACACTCGAATGCAATGGGTTTTCTTCCTAAATAAGTAATACCCACATTCTAGATCTTAATGCATCACATTCAACCATGAAAGTATTTGAAAAATATGGGGTAGCTAGATTAAGAGTGGTGAACATGGATTGTTTTAGCTTTTAAAATGCCTTGGTGGTTTTTTTATTCTAGTGGTAGGATTATATACTCAACAAATATGTGAGTGGTGTTGTTATGCTACCATAAATTTTCATAAATTGGAAATAGTAACATGTTAACCCCAAAATATCTAGAGGTTCTTGAGGGATTTTGGTACCTGCCACTCTACCATAGATTTGATCTTTTGAGGGTCTAATTTGAATCATTTATGAGAAAATATGTGACCTAAGTAATCCACCTCTTCTACTCCAAAATAACATTTGGAAGGTTTTGCATAAATTAGATTTTTTTATAGAATTATCAATGCCTAGTTCAAATGTTGTAAATGTTCTTCTCAAATACTAATATATATTAGGATATCATCAAAAAATACCAATAAAATTTTCTATAAAAAAAACATAAAATAGTGTTTGTCAAACTCTGAAATGTAAATGGTGTATTTGTGAGATAAAAAGGCATTACCAAAAACTCATTATATTCTTCATGAATTCTAAAATTTGTATTGTGGATATCCTCATTTCTAATATAAATTTGATGGTAATCAAAATGAATATATAGTTTTTTAAATTAGACAACACCATGTAACTCATCTAATAAATCATCAATTAGTAGGATAGGGACCTTATATTTTATAGTACACATGTTGAGTTATATGTAATATAGGCATGTGATCTAAGTATCATCCTTATTATGCACTATGACCATTGGGGATGAATATGCACTTTGGATATGTTTGATAATACCTACCTCTAACATCTCTTACACCATATTTTCAAACTCACTCTTATAAGCATATGGATATCTATATGGTCTGATGTTTGATGGTTGATCACTAGAGGGATGTTTAATTACATGAAGAATATATCTTCTTGGTGTCAGTCCATTTGTTAGTCCATTTGGAATTTTTCCAAAAATGGTTGAGAGGTCATCAATAATCTTCTATAGATCACAATGTGTAGACATATTTGTTGGTTGAACTTATATGGAAAATAATTGTACAAAAAAACCTTTAGCCACTTTTTTGAGAATATTTTGAATTTGATGAGAACTTACCATCTATGGATATTTTTCATGTAGTCCTCATAGTTTAACTTTCCATTATTCAGAATAAAAGAACTTGAAAAACTCATAGAAATTCATCTCTAGCATTCTTAAGTTAATGAGCCATTGGATTCCCAAAACAATGTCTACTCCACAAATGGTAATATTGAACATAAGAGAATCTAACTTGTAGTTTACCATTACCAATTTTATACTATGCAATTTCCTTAAATAATAAATTGTGGCACCATATGTAATCATGACCTGAAATTTTGTACCTAGGTAAATAAAATAGTTTAGGTGTGCCACTAAATTGTTATTAATGAAATTTTATGTATTCCTGACTCAATCAAAATTGTCACCTTTTATTTCTTGAGGAAAGCCACAACCTTGAGATTTTATGGAGTGTTAATACCATAAATTTTATGGCATGAGATAGTTATTTGGGACTCTTAATATTTGGATTCAAGAACCTCTTCTTCTTCACCTTATGCTTCATCATATTTTGCTTCCTCCTTGGCCCCTTCAATGTATAAAAAAATCTTATTATTACATTTATGACCTTTGCTCCATTATCTATTAAAATTTAAACATAATCCTTTTACTCATTTCTATTCAATTTGTTTAGGAGTCAATATTGTAGGCCGAGGGAATAATTGTGTTGAAACCATGTGTTATTTATTATTAGTGAAAGCCCTCTATTTGAATAAATTTATTTCATCTATCTGACATGAAAATACCATGGATTTTGATATATAACTTGGATTAAACATGTGAACATCAAGTTGGATGTTATCCTTGAGGCCACCCAATAAAAAATCTTTCATTTTATCCTCTGAGATTTCATCCATATGTAAAGATAGGTTGTTTAATTATTGAATATAATCCTTTATTATGCATAATTATTACATATTTGTTAAATATAAAAATTAATTCTCTATTACACTATTATGGTAATGCATTTAAAGCTCATCCATAAACATTGATCAGGTAAAGTAATAATAAGACCTTTATTTTTCTTCTGAGAGAAAATTCATCTATACAAAAAGAATTGCTCTATATCTAGATACAAGGATGTCATTACCACCTCTTTTCCAAATGGGATTTGATGTACATCAAATTTTTATCCATTTGGTTGATATAAGTGACAAAATACTTCCCATAAAACTTATGCATTTTTAATTTTAGAACAATGTTTCACAACTATAGTGTATCTAGATTTAGATTGGGTTGGCTAGAATATCCACCATGGTTGAATTGTACATTAGTTTGACACAAAGAGCCACCCTGGTTGGTCTAAGTAGTAATGATTTGTAGATATTTTGGTGGATGTTGATGAACATTAAAATATTTACCAAGTTTTTGTACAATATAATCCAATCATTGACTAATCTTGTCCACTTTACTTGTCATATTAGACTGTATGCCATATGGATCATTCTTGGTATAGTTTACTTTGTGATCTACCAAAGAAAACTGTAGAGCAGAATATCCATCAATTCATGTTTTGGATTCCATCTCTTCTTTGTAAGGAGTTTTACCCAAATTTTTATAAATCTTGCCTCGACTCCTAGTTTGTGGTCCTTCCATAATAATACTTGATAATGTTGACCCTAATTCTCATCTTTGACCCAAATTTCAGCAAGATTTTTTTTAAATATGTCATCCTCCAATAATAAAACACCTATAATGGACCCCCACTATATTTTTTAAATCTTTTCAAAAATATAACAAAAATTTCTTTACACTTTAGACTATAGAATAAATTTATGAAAAATATTAAAACAACAATAAATCCCTCAAAAATGATCTCCAAAAATTAAATTTTTATTGTAGACTCCTTAAATTATGATCCAACTCTAATAAAAAAATTATAAAAAAATCACAATAGTTTGAGAGATATAATGAAAACCAAATGTTTTTTTCCAAAATCAATGCTCTGATACCACTTGTAATGAATTTAATTCACATAATAATAATAATAATAATAATAATAATAATAATAATAATAATAATAATAATATGAATATGAATATGAATATGAATAATATGAATAAAATAAAATATAATAAATGAATAAATGACAAGCCACTTTGAGGAGGCAACCTCCATAACCTTATAATAATAATTCATAATATGGTGATTTTGGTGAATCGTACTCATTTATATATAGGCCTAACTAGGTAGGGTCACACCCATTCATCCCACCCCTTTATCTAAAGTAAGTTATAAATAAATAATGATTTTAAAGATAAATGATGATTTTTCCATTGGTCAATTGACACATATCCCTAGGCATGCTATAGGTTACATGCATAGTAAATGATGGGACATCTCATGTCCATCTACCATCAAGTGTAATATATATTGCATCCTACATATTCCATTTTAGTAACCATAGTAGGAAGATCTATGTCCCCCTATGAGCAGAAGTTCTAGATCTGCCACTAGTCACTATCATGTCACTAGGATGATGAGTAGAGATTATAGTGTGAGTCCAAGTGTTCATCATTGGGGGTACATCTTGATATATGCCAAAGTTGATGTGTGACCCTTTCAAACTAGAATCTCTCCACTACACTAATAAATTGGCCCTGAATCCATACACTGACAATAATATGGTGTAACTCTACCACATCCTAGGCCCATCTATTAAATCCTATGTAAGGCCTCCAAATAATCCCAACATGTGTGAACCTATCTAGGATCACATAATACTCCATAGTATTAAGGCCCCATTTTCTATCTAATACCCACTACTCTATGAAAAACTATAGGTTCATCCACTCATCACAAGGTCCCCTAACAAGATGAATAACTATGTGATCATATTCCCAAGCATGCAGTGAGGTAGTTGCCTTGAGTCCACTTACATGGCTCTCTAAGAAAAATGTGTATATATCTATATACAATTGTGCAATCATATTATACCCCCATGAATATATAGTACCTCTCTTTTTAATACATATATAAAACATGCATGTAATAAGATATGATAATAACCCCACCATCCATAGCAATAAATGAGGTAGGTAAAAAAATATGAACTTTCAAAAATGTAGAACACTTAATGTATGAATCTCTCCAAGAAACATAGTGGAATCATGATATTTATATTGGTTTCATCAAACCAAATTGATCATATATATATGGGCCCAGTGTACATAGACCTAACCCACTATGGCTCATCCTATGGCTAGCTCTCAAACAATCAATAATCTCAATATCTACCACCCATCCTATAAAGTAATAGTGATCTCCCTTATGGTGGGAAAATTTAATTATTAACACTCCATCTCTCAACTAAAATAGTCATAAAGTGCATGACATAGGGTATCCAACCTAGGTGGGCTACATGTGCAAGACCTACTCTATTAAACATGTATCAACTATCATCATGTCATGCCCGAAAATAGACATAATTGAAACCCAAAAAAATAGGTGATTTTTTAATAAAATGTACAATGTACATTTAGCACAACTATATTTCCCAATGGCTAGTTATCATCATGGAACGAGATGCACAAAGAGTATAAAAAAATCATATTCTCAAAGGACATGGATGGAATTGTACAAGTGGTCACATAGTCACCATGCAAACATGTTGGCCTCACTTATTTTAATCAGCCTATAGGCTATCAAACAAGTGTATAACTCTCTAAGCTAACCTAACAAGCCCCGCAACCCCAAGGCCTAAAAATTTGACCAAGGTAAGTTAGATTCAAGCAACTATTGGCTCAAATGATTTTATATAACTCTACATACTTCTTAAAAATGTATTCAAGTGATTAAAACTAATCACAAGGATTATTTTGCATTTACATCATATTTATAATCTATTTTATAATTAATTAAAAGTCAAGGAAATTACTCAACTAAAATCATATAGTCCCCATACAACCTCCAAAGGGGTCGAAAATATAATAATTAAGTCCATTAAGTCCATGGAGGATGGATCACTCCATCTTAGTCTTTAGATCAATTCAACCTTGACTGTCAAATTAGATCAAAGGTGAGGAAGCCCTATAAATACTTGTGGAGATCAATAAAGGCCTAAAACTAGTTATTAATAATAACTAGTATTTTAGAAAGGAGGCATGAGGCATTAGAGGATGACTTGTTCATAGTCATTCCTCCTCTCCTTCCTTAGCCTTAGACAAATATCATTAATAGAGTCTCCAAACATTTGATATTTTCCCAATTTTATTTAATTTTCAATTTTTATTTGATACATGTGTGATTATTTTGATCCTTTAGGTACCCATCTTCACAGAATGCTTCTCCCTTGTAATGTCCCTTACTTAGGGGCTCCTTTATCTGCACAATAAGCTCTGATCACAATACAAACTCGCAGAATAGATTCAAATAAGCATACACAAATCATAGTATAATCTCTTAATAACAAATCAAGATCTCATTACTTGTTCTTCTGGATGATTACACAATTGAGTCTCTAGCATACAAATTAAAGAATATTACAATCTGGTCTTAAAACCCTGTGTTTTGCAAATCTGGGAGTGAAATCTGAATCTGGAAGGGTCTCGACCTTTCTGTGTCGACACACAGACGCCGTCGTCGGTTGATATCTCGCCGACGTCGGTCTCTGTCGGTCGGCTTTCTGCCGACGTCGGTCCTCAGTCGACCGATGTCGGTCGATATAAGCCCTCTCTCTGCCGATGTCGGTGCCTGATCGGATCTGTACGGACCTGTACAGACTTAGTACGGCCGCCAACTCAGCACAACCTGTCTGTTGATCCCTGATTTGGAAATCTATGGTATCTAATACAGCAGATCTCTCTCTGTATAATTTATTGAAACAAAAAGCATGAACTAAATCAAGAAATACCTGGAAAGCTCTGTGATAAACTTCTGTGTGAAGTTATCTCTCAAACCTGGAATTCTGTGATAACTTCTGAATGAAGCTATCTCTCAATTTGGTGATAAATCAGCTGATCTTTCACAGCCTCTAAATCACACACAATGAAGAGGGAACGTTCTCCACTGCAATGGAATCCTGGAACCCTTGGCTCAGTCTTCACAGAAGAATATCTTCAATTTTCAATAATCAATAATCTATGCATAATCAATAATGGCCTCCATGTGAAACCCTTATACCCTCAAAAGATATGCTTGCCCTAATTAGGGTTTTCTTAAATTAGCATTAGGGTTTCTAATTTAAAATTAGAGCAAATAATTAATAATTAATAATTAATTATTAATGAGACCAAATAATTAATATTTGATTAAATCAATCAAATATTAATATCTCCCTCAATATACGTCGGATCCTCAAACCGATCGAAGCAGGTGAATAAGGGAGTGATTCCGCATATGACCATACCAAAATAAAGGTGCTCCACTGCATATCAAATATCCCTAAAAAGTAGGAGCTCAGGCTCAATGCATCTGAAATACCCTGAGTGTAAACCAAATGTAGAAATTCTGTGAATCAAAGTCAAGCCAAGCTCCATTATGACCCTCTATCCATCATATTAGCCTACGAAGGTCACATAATAAGCTAATCATCAAACCTGTCAATGTCCATGAAAAAGGGGACATGACAATCCGCCCCTCTGGAAATTGCTTGTCCCCAAGCAATCTCGGAACAATGAACTACTCGATCCACCTGGATCCCAAATGTAGTTATGCTCTGCACTGCTGTGAATTAATGCAAGTACATGTAACATCAACAGAAGTAGAACAAAGAGGAACCCATAATCAAATTGGCGAACACAACTCAACCAATCTCTGAAATCACAACTGCCCTGGATGTGTCGATACTGTAGATTGTGTACTTGGCAACTGCATATCCTATCTACAAAAGATGGTGTTAATCCATCCCATAACTGATCCCTCTGTAATGGTGGCACAACCAACTGTACCATACTATCAAATGTGTGAGAAGAATCAATATGGAGACTCGACTCCATTGGTATCTCAAACTCCTCAGAATCAGGTACTACCAAATCCTGAACATGTGTATCAGCCTCATCAACGTGCTCCTCAGCAACAACTATAGGAATGTACTCACCAACAACACTCAATGTACTAACCTCTGAGTCTGGGGCTGGTGAAGACCGTAAATGCTCTAACTCCATGGTCATCTCAGCCAAATGAAATTGTGACTCCTCATAAGCTAACTGCGTAGTCTCAAGAATCTCAGAAGTCGCCTCTAGCTGCTGAGTAAGCTCACTCACCTTATCTTCCTTGACCAACAATGCATCATGTGCTGTGCTACCCCACTCCATAAGATAATCTCTGTCAGCGACCAACTGCATATAATCATGTCTCAGAATCTGGATAGCCTCCCATAAAGAGTGGATCTCTGTCAAGGACAAATAACTACCTCCCTGCTCGATGCTAGTAGGAGAACCCCATCCATATACTGCTAACAACTGACGAGCATCATCGAAATGCTTGCAAGCGGTAGCAATGTCTCGCTCACTAACCCTCAGCTGACTAGACACATGGTGGCACTGGCTAGACTGTCTCCTACAATCCTCCTCTGATGCATGGTCCAAAAGAGTAGACTCAGAATCACTGATCTCTGGAGTACTACCATCCATACTCTGTGAATCAACTCCATAGCTCATATCAACAGACAGAGTATCAACAACTATAGCATCACTGTCTAACTCTTCCATACAGAAAGAAACAACCGGTGAAACTAAGTCCTGAAAATTGTCCACTGCATTCTCCTGAGTATCATCTGCAATAATAGGATCCTGGGACTCTGCTACAATCTCTGCCATAGTTGAGAGATCATCAACCCTCAGTGCACTAACATCTGAGCCCACCTGTACACTCTGAGTGCAAGCATCTAACTCATCATCATCTTCACTATATCCTATCTCATAATCATAATAATTATGGGACATGCTACTCTTTCGTCGAAGTGATCTGTAGTGCTCTCTCCTATGCTTAACAAAGTGATCAAAAGGCAACAACTTCTGAATTCGAGGTGGTACTAACTCCCACTCCTCCTTCGCTGTCTTATACCGTGCGGGTTTGTTTTTGGATGCAGGATATGAAAGATTTGCATTCATCCTCTTCTGGGTTTCATCCAACTGCTTCAAACTGTGTTCCAGCTTCTTCATATCATTGTCCCACTGTTTCTGAGTACTTGAAGACATCATGGATACTTCGTTGATTCAATCTACCCAACTACCCAACAGGATGGCAAGACATTAGCTCTGATGTGCCCAACAGGATGGCAGGAATTTAGCTCTGATACCACTGTAATGTCCCTTACTTAGGGGCTCCTTTATCTGCACAATAAGCTCTGATCACAATACAAACTCACAGAATAGATTCAAATAAGCATACACAAATCACAGTATAATCTCTTAATAACAAATCAAGATCTCATTACTTGTTCTTCTGGATGATTACACAATTGAGTCTTTGGCATACAAATTAAAGAATATTACAATCTGGTCTTAAAACCCTGTGTTTTGCAAATCTGGGAGTGAAATCTGAATTTGGAAGGGTCTCGGCCTTTCTGTGTCGACACACAGACGCCGTCATCGGTCGATATCTTGCCGACGTCGGTCTCTGTCGGTCGGCTTTCTGCCGACGTCGGTCCTCATTCGACCGATGTCGGTCGATATAAGCCCTCTCTCTGCCGATGTCGGTGCCTGATCGGATCTGTACGGACCTGTACGGACTTAGTACGGCCGCCAACTCAGCACAACCTGTCTGTTGATCCCTGATTTGGAAATCTATGGTATCTAATACAGCAGATCTCTCTCTGTATAATTTATTGAAACAAAAAGCATGAACTAAATCAAGAAATACCTGGAAAGCTCTGTGATAAACTTCTGTGTGAAGTTATCTCTCAAACCTGATATTCTGTGATAACTTCTGAATGAAGCTATCTCTCAATTTGGTGATAAATCAGCTGATCTTTCACAGCCTCTAAATCACACACAATGAAGAGGGAACGTTCTCCACTGCAATGGAATCCTGGAACCCTTGGCTCAGTCTTCACAGAAGAATATCTTCAATTTTCAATAATCAATAATCTATGCATAATCAATAATGGCCTCCATGTGAAACCCTTATACCCTCAAAAGATATGCTTGCCCTAATTAGGGTTTTCTTAAATTAGCATTAGGGTTTCTAATTTAAAATTAGAGCAAATAATTAATAATTAATTATTAATGAGACCAAATAATTAATATTTGATTAAATCAATCAAATATTAATATCTCCCTCAATATACGTCGGATCCTCAAACCGATCGAAGCAGGTGAATCAGGGAGTGATTCCGCATATGACCATACCAAAATAAAGGTGCTCCACTGCATATCAAATATCCCTAAAAAGTAGGAGCTCAGGCTCAATGCATCTGAAATACCCTGAGTGTAAACCAAATGTAGAAATTCTGTGAATCAAAGTCAAGCCAAGCTCCATTATGACCCTCTATCCATCATATTAGCCTACGAAGGTCACATAATAAGCTAATCATCAAACCTGTCAATGTCCATGAAAAAGGGGACATGACATCCCTGGTTATAGACTCCTACAATTTTCAAAAATGTGTCTGGGAGCTTCAAGCTCCATTACAACCATTAATGGCTACTAGCTAGGTCAAATAATAAAGTACCTTAATTTTTCCATTTTAAGCATTGAAACTTAGTTCATGTTGAAGGAATCTGATATAAAAATAAGGTGGGTTCCCTTTTTCTCCACCCATCCTAGGTATTCTAGGAGCCCACAAACATTGAAAATGTCTAAATTGACATATTGAGGATAAAAACAAAATAAAAAAGAAAATGGTTTCATTTTAGGTCATGAAACCTCTCCTAAGTGAAAGAACATAAAAAATGATGGGGTGTCCATTTTTTCTTCCCCCACCTTTAAGTGTACAAGTCCTTACAATCGACTTCACAAAAAATTATGTTCCAACAATAATAGTTCTTATTTTAATAAGATCTTAGTTACAAGTTTAAACTTTAAAAAAGCTTAGTTTAATGAAAATTTGTATTATTAAAAATAAATTTAATATAAATACTAGCTATATGTTCAATGGTAGTGGTCAAGTGGTCATCAACAGTTGTTCACCACCCCTCATCATACCAAAGACTATGTTTGGGGTTAGTTACATGGCTTAAAAGCCACATAGTTCCTTTTTCTACCAAACATATTTATGACCACTTAAATAAATTGTATCAGTCAATCCACCTATATAAATGTTCCATTACCCTTAGGTCTTCCCTATTCATGGTGCGGTCATGTGGGTTCCCACCATCTAAACTAAAAAGTACCCTATGAAGTTGGGATAGTGCCCTTCCAAAGGGCCTGTCAAAATGAAAAAAACTAACCTATAGACAAACCAACTTAAAAAATTGATAATGGGAAAGCCACAGCCTAATGTTATGAAATGAGTTGTGACAAGCTCATTTTTTTGTTTAAAATTATTTAATCTCTCCACTACACCGATTTATATTTAATAAAATTAATTAAATTCAGAGCAGATTATAAAGGAGGTCTAGGTATAATTAGAAGTTTTGACAACAAAATAAGTATATCTCTTTTCATTACTCCAAAAATTAGTTCATAAATTTATATAGATTACTAGAAGAGGATAATTTATTGATTAAAAAATTGGGAAGTTTAGGTACTTTTTAACATGTATAAAATTATAAAACCAGAATAGCTTCCTTTAGTCTTTAAGTTAAATAAGGGTATTACAAAATTTTCAAGTGAATAATGTTAAGCATAAAGAAACAGGTATTTTTAGATATCACAAACATAAGTACACTTTGATTTTCATAATTAATGTTTTTTCTTTATATTCATAGTCTAATACAATTTGCCTGAAGAGAGGGCAAGATAGAAATTTTTCACACTTAATTCCAATGGCTATTACAAAAAAATCAGGTTTTCACATAAATCAATAATTGAAAAGGATACTAATTAACATTTTAAAGTGTTACATGGATTAAAAACATCCAAATCTAAACATTATAATCATAATTAATTTTTTTCTAAGTTATAAGAATTTAAAAGCTCCAAAATATACCCGCAAGGCTAACTAAAAGAGGGGCTCGTCTCCCATCCATTTTCCATCATTAGGTGATTTATTTAGGCATCCTCAAGCCTATGAATTCCATATTTGATCATAGTGAACATCAAGTATATGATTTATGTTAAGTTTATCAATACAAGGTTTGGTTGGTGGATAGAACACTCAACTAGTCTACCTAACTAGGAGGCTAACAAGGCTATCCTCTACTATAGGATTTCATAGCCCAATAAAAAAACATTCATAGATGTCATAAAACACCATATATAAACAAATAATATCAAGGCAACTGTAAGAGCATTACAATATAATAAGGATCATTGAGGAAGAAGGAGAACATGGGAATGCCTCTCTCTAGTCTTACACATCTCTTAGCCATGGGAGGACCTTAGCCTAGTCAACCATGCCAAATAAATACATAAAAGGGAAAAAAATGTTTATATATTTATTTTCATTTACCAATGAAATTTAATAAAAACTAAACTATTGAAATGTTGATTTAGATTAAATAATTACATAACATAAATGTGAAATAAAATAAAATAAAATTTTTGAAATATGATATAAATAATAATATATAATGAAATGCACAAACCTATCTTAGATCAAATTTATGTTGACTATGCAGGCATATATCTAGTGCAAAACATGGCAAAATGACCTATGAATTATGTTATAATTGAAAACATAATTTTGTGATCTACTGGGACAAGACTGAACTAAGTGAAAAGGTGCACACTGTAGCCTTGTCTAATAACTATAGGGATGTCTTGGTTGATTATGTAATTTATTTTTTGGTATGACCACCTATGGTTTTCTAAGAGGATTGATTGATTATGGGTTTTTATTTCACATATAGAAAAATTGTAATGTTAAAACCCTAGTGCCTACACATAAACTAGATAAAACATCAAATCCAATGGGAATAATCAGGAAATGGGAATAATTTTGCTACCCTTAGAAAACCAAAAATAATTTGAGTAATGCCCACATAGCTCAAAAGGGCTTCAAGATAATGTAGTTCTCCTTCCTAGAGTGGTTGTGTAAATATTGATATTTTGTGTATGATTTAAATTATATATATTGACTTGAATGTTTTACAATTAATGCCATTGAACTAAAATAAAATGATTTCAGGCTTGACCTATGGTTTTTATAATAAATTAGAATTAGAATTGGAAGTATTAATTCTCCTTTGCTCAATGTGCAGTATAATTTCCAATTGATTGTTAGATGATTATTTAAGAGGCATTGGTGTTATTATATAGAGGAAGTTTTAGGATATTTCCATTAACTAAATTTTATAGAAGTGTAAGAGGTAAAATATTAAATGTCTCAAATTTAAAAAATTTATATTGGAGTATGAGGAATAAGGATGGGTTATAGCCATGTTTTCCTAGTGTGGTCTTTTCTTAGAAGGACATAGACTATTGGTATTGGCTAATAGGAACACATAGGTAAAATAGGGATGCATGAATAATGTTTCCAATAATTACAAGGCAATAAATGTAATAGTGAAGGATCATATATAGATTACAAGTTTACATAATGGAAAATAAACCAAGGTAAGAATGTCAAGATTAAACATTGTCAAATACCTAATGATTAAATTTGAGTGTCTATATTTCCCCCCATTATTTTAATGATGAAATGAATTTAAGTTACTAAAGTAAAGGATATGTGAACTTAAGCGTGTATATTCACTTTTTATTTTTGATGTGAATCTTAATTGTGAAAGATGCATCTATGTAAAACTTGAAATAATGCCACTAAAAGTGATTACTATTCATATTTGAAAATTGAAATTTTGAAACTTGAAATTTTAAATTTTGAAAAGAGAGCAAGGAAATAATACACCTAAATGAGTATCCAATATGATTTAGTTGTAACTTTAAATTATTAAAGTGTGTATGCCCCCTTGTTGAGGCATTGGGAGAAATGTTGAATTTGTGAAAAATTAAGAGTGATCAAGTCTCAATTTGAAAACCAATGAAAGCTCTTGAGTTGGATATATTATATGCTCTAACTCTCATATATATTTAGAGTAATATGTAAAGTATTTGAAGGGATGTAATAACTAGATGTGACTCACTATAATGGAAGAAAGGGAAACCATAGACATTGAGAGTAACTAGACTCTAATGTGTCCCACTTGCAAAATAAATACAAATCACACCACTATAGATGAATTTAAATTCTATTTAAAACTTTTGTACCTTTGAAACTTTGAACTTTGAAAAAATGAAAATTTAAATTTCCATGTAGAAACATGAATATGAATGAATATCATGTTGGAAATATTGTCATTGATGTCAAAGGTTTAGCATTATTGGTGATAAAGGCCCCATTGCATTTAATGTTGTTTGTAATAAATATATCTTGGATAATATGAGTTAATATTTATTTAATATTAACGAATATATTTTTGGTTGCATATGAGACAAAAGAAGGGTCCATGGAGAAGTTGAAGAGCCATGGGGTAAAGACAAAAGAAGGATGGGATGCATTTTTATATGAGTCATCTTGGGGAATTCCAAGAGTCACCAAGTGAAGACAAAAGAGTAAGGGCGCAATTTCTCATGAAGGGACACTTTGAGGAATACAAAAAGTCACCAAAGATAAGGACAAAAGTGGGAAGGACGTTTTTGGTCATGAAGGGTCACCACATGAATTTTCAAAGGCTTGAATATGAAGGGTCATACAATTTTGGTGCCATTTTCCATGAGGATTAAAGGTCACAAAGGGGGAAGGCCAAAGGTCATTTAGAAAGCTATAAATAAAGGCTTGAGAAGCCATTTGTAATATGGAATATAGAGGTTGATTTGATATTGTAATATCTAGCTTAGAAGAGCAATTGTGAGAGATGAATATGATTTGTATTTGTTATTTCTAGCTTAGAAGAGCAAAGGTGAGAGAGAGGAAAGAGATTTTGTATTGATCTATCATTTGTTGAGATAGCAACATTGAGAGATAGGTGTGTGGTATACACAAAGGGGTTGGTGCTCCTGTGGGTTGGTGCTCATGAATTGTTGCTGGGTTGGTGCTCGATAAAGGGTTTGGTGCTCTTGTGGGTTGGTGCTCATAAATAGTAGTTGGGTTGGTGCTCAGCAAAGGGGTGTGGTGCTCCTGTGGGTTGGTGCTCATGAATAGTAGCTGGGTTGGTGCTCAACAAAGGGGTATGGTGCTCCTGCAAGCTTGGCTTGTGAATATTGTTTGGGTTTGTGCTCATTCATATACTTGAGAGTGTTCTCCATGGTTTTTCCCACATTGGGTTTCCACGTTATATCTGGTGTCTCTCTCTATCTTGTGTGGTGTTTATTGTTTGAGTTTTATTGCATATCTTGAATGTTTGATTAAGTGAAATTTGGTTAAAGGAAAGTTTTATAAGATATATGATATATTGATTCACCCCCCTCTTAGTATATTATGTGCTTAACAATTTGTATTAGAGAAAGTTCCTTCAGAAAGGGTTTAACATCTTGAAGGTAGATCAAAGAAAATCATAAGATGGCCAAGCAGCTAAAGAAGGAGAATCAAGAGTTGAAATTTGTGGTTGAGGCTCTTATAGAAAAGGTGTGTATCTTGGATTATAAGTTGGCTATAGAAGTAAAAGAAAAAAATATATTTATTCAGGATCTTAAGAATTAGTTAGAGGTTGCAAATTTAATTTTAACATCAAAAGAAGAAGAGTGTAATCAGTTGAATGATGAGTTAGGTTCTTTAAAGGATAATCATGAGAAGCTTATAATCAAGGTTGAGAAAGATCATGAAATATTGGTCCAAGAAAAGAAGGATGCAGGTGTTGAAGGCAAATCAAAGAAGTCGATCAAGCATCCCAATGCTTTTAAGTTTTCAAATTCTTTTCATGGCCATTGTTTTGTTTGTCATCATGTTGGTTGTAGGGCAAGAGACTGTATAAGGAGAAGCAATCAATCAAAGGGAGATCTCAGTCACATTCAAGAAAAAGGTATGAGAAATATAGTTTGCTTTTGTTGTCATAAGGTTGGCCATATTACTAAATATTATGTCCAAAATAAGTAAAGAGATCTTAAAAGTATGTCAAAGGTCACAAAACCCCTAAAATATATGAGAAGAGTCAAATTAAGGTTTGGAGACCTAAAATAGTAAAGGTTGATCAGGTTGAGTTTAAGAATGAAAATGAATTACTTGCTAAAGTAGATAAAGAATCAGATAGGAAGGATTGTGCAGAATCTCTTGTTACATTTGAGCATGAGCTTTGACAAGATAAGATAGTTGTAAAAGTTGAGAAAAAGAAAAACATCATAAATGATAAGGTTAGTAAGTCAAAAATGGATTCTAAAATAAAAACACAAGAAGATCAAGGAAGAAATAGAGGAGATGTGGGAATTTCTTGAGATTTATTTCTAGAACCCTATTGTGTGGGATGTCTCTTCTAGGCTTCAAGGATACACTTTTAAGAAAAATTGAAGCATGGTGGATGCTATTGGTTCTTGGCTATGTTGCATGACAAGAAGGTGAGTTGATAGATTAATTTGTATATCTTTTGAGTGAATAGATTTTTGAAAAAAAATTTGCACCGGTGTTAAGGTTTGAGGCTATTAGAATGATTCTTGCATACGTAGTGTTTAAAAGTTTTAAAGTGTTTAAAATGATTATGGTCACAAGAAATTACAATGTTGAAAAAATATCTAATAGTTTTAGAAAGAAGGAAAATAATACTCATGCAGATTCAATGAAGAAGGATCAGAGTTTCAAAGCTCCATTCATCAGGAAGAAGGTTCAGACATGTTCATGGTAGAAGAAACAACTTGAAGATTCTATGTTGGTGCAAACAGCTTTGCATGTAAGAAATAAATATCAGCCATGGTTCATTGATAGCGGATGTTCAAGGCATATGACAGGAGATAAGAGTAAAGAAGATCAATGGTGGCATAGTGAAATTTGAAAATAAAACCACTGCCAGGATAGCTGGAAAAAGTATATTAAGTTTGGATATTAGTAGAACCAAAGCTATGAATGTTTTGAAAGCATAATCTATTGAGTGTAAGTCATATATGTGATCAAGGATACACCTTAAAGTTTCATGCATAAGGTTGTGAGATTAGAAGAAAATATTCAAATGAGTTGATTGCAGATTCTCAAAGGACAGGCAATGTTTTAATCAGATATCTTCTCAAAGACATGCAAGAGGAGTTGAGACTAATTTCTATTACTTATTTCCATTAATGTTCAGCATTAGTTGAGGGGGAGCTAAGTTTTAGATCCAAGTAGGCACTTTGCCATTGATGTCAAAGGGGGAGAATAATAGGTATAGGTATAGGTACATATGCAAAAAATAGGTACAAGGAACGGGTACAGGTTGCTACAGTAAGGGGGAGTTACTATATGTTTTCAAATGACAGTATGTGCAGGTGATAAGACGTGGTAGTTTTAGGATTGAGGTTGCCATCAATGACAAAGGGGGATATTGTTGGAAATATTGTCATTGATGCCAAAGGTTTAGCATTATTGGTGATAAAGGCCCCATTGTATTTTAATGTTGTTTGTAATAAATATATCTTAGCTAATATGAGTTAATATTTATTTAATATTAACGAATATATTTTTGGTTGCATATGAGACAAAAGAAGTTCCCATGGAGAATTTGAAGAGCCATGGGGTAAAGACAAAATAAGGATGGGACACATTTTCCCATGAAGAGTCATCTTGGGGAATTCCAAGAGTCACCAAGTGAAGACAAAAGAGTAAGGGTGCAATTTCTCATGAAGGGACACTTTGAGGAATATGAAAAGTCACCAAAGATAAGGAAAAAAGTGGGAAGGATGTTTTTGGTCATGAAGGGTCACCACATGAACCTTCAAAGGCTTGAATATGAAGGGTCATATAAGTTTAGCACCATTTTCCATGAGGATTGAAGGGTCACAAAGGGGGAAGGCCAAAGGTCATTTGGAAAGCTATAAATAAAGGCTTGAGAAGCCATTTATAATATGGAATATATAGGTTGTTTTGATATTGTAATATCTAGCTTAGAAGAGCAATTGTGAGAGATGAATATGATTTGTATTTGTTATTTATAGCTTAGAATAGCAAAGGTGAGAGATAGGAAAGAGATGTCATATTGATCTATCATTTGTTGAGATAGAAACATTGAGAGATAGGTGTGTGGTATACACAAAGGGGTTGGTGCTCTTGTGGGTTGGTGCTCATGAATAGTAGCTGGGTTGGTGCTCAGCAAAGGGGTGTGGTGATCCTATGGGTTGGTGCTCATGAATAGTAGCTGGGTTGGTGCTCAACAAAGGGGTATGGTGCTCCTGCAAGCTTGGCTTATGAATATTGTTTGGGTTTGTGCTCATTCATATACTTGAGAGTGTTTTCCATGGTTTTTCCCACATTGGGTTTCCATGTTATATCTGGTGTCTCTCTCTATCTTGTGTGGTGTTTATTGTTTGAGTTTTATTGCATATCTTGAATATTTGATTAAGTGAAATTTGGTTAAAGGAAAGTTTTATAAGATATGTGATATACTGATTCACCCCCCCTCTCAGTATATTCTGTGCTTAACATATCATGCCCCCCCTATATATATATATATATATATGTGTGTGTGTGTGTGTGTATACATATACATATATATATATATATAGAATGAAAATTGAATTTGTAATTATTTGAACATGTAACTTGTTACTATTTTGCACATACCCATGCATATGCATCAAGTATATGTGAATATGTATTTTGTGCTCATTCATATACTTGAGAGTGTTCTCCGTGGTTTTTCCCACATTGGGTTTCCACGTTATATTTGATCTCTCTTTATCTTGTGTGGTGTTTATTGTTTGAGTTTTATTGCATATCTTGAATGTTTGATTAAGTGAAATTTGGTTAAAGGAAAGTTTTATAAGATATATGATATACTGATTCACCCCCTCCTCTCAGTATATTTCGTGCTTAACATATCATGCCCCTATATATATATATAATGAAAATTGAATTTGTAAGTATTTGAACATGTAACTTGTTATTATTTTTCACATACCCATGCATATGCATCAAGTATATGTGAATATGTATTAGATTATATGCATGAATGAGTGCACATTCATGTCATATGACCCCCATAATTTGAAATTTTTGAGCTATGTTGTAATTCTAAAAAACTATAACTATCATAAACTTGAAATTGTGTAGCTTATGAGGACATTAATTTTCAATACAAGCCCATTGTCATTCCCCATTTTGAAATAAGAGACATAGCCTAAAAGTCATAGATATAAAATATAATTATATAATATGTGAAATATGTAGTTATGTAGTAGTATATGAACAGTTTATATGCATTGCATCATAGTATTAAATATAACATTAAATTTCATGTGAAACATGTGTTAGATAAATATAACATTCAAGCACATAAGAAATACATGCATGGTATTTATCATGGCACAAGATTTAAACTAGAATAAATCAATGATATGAATCATGGAACCATAGTAACAAATAATGAAAATATAATTAATGTCATATAATGTCACATGATTTTCATAGAATGCTAAACATAAGGCCCAAAGGCTATATACAAAGGAAATGTGAATGTTGCATAAACACACAAGGATAAGAGACACACACAAATGATGATGATGATGTCATACAAGTAAAAATATGTATATATTACATACATAAGGCCAAGGACCACACATAATAATAAATCATATCCTAACTTATTATGTAGAAAATTAATAATTTTAAAAAGAAACATAAATCAAATGAGACTAGTCTACATCAACCATATGTATCAATGTCATTATGAGCAAGTAGCATATCCAAGTTAAAAAATGTAAAATATGAGTGTTTGTTTAATTGAAATATCATTAATATAGGACTAAACCCCTGAAGGTGATACACCATAAGTTCTACCTTGTGAGTAGACAAATGTCAAGTTAATAAACCATAGTTGATAATAGCCTATATATCAATATAAAAAAGCCTCGTGTAAGAGGCACCAACAAAAATAAAAAACCAAAAATATCGAAATCACAAACAGGAATCCAACACCACCACCTAGGAAATTCAAGTGTCTGGTGCCCTCCTAATAGTAGAACCTCTAAAACCAAAATCAAGGCCCATCTGATAAGGAGCCTCACGTCCCTTCTGATCATCATTATCCAACACACTTTCCAATAGATAATAATGGTCCACTTTTTCCAATAGGGGACCAAATTTATTTTCCTAAACAAATTTCACAACTTTGTTTGACTCCTTTAGCCTCTATTTTGGCATTTATTTCAATTCTATTAGTCAATTCATTAACATTCTTGTGGAAGCACCTCTAGGTTTATTTTTGATCATTAGCTTACATTAGCAAAGGCACCAAACCTTCTGTAAATATATTTTGAGAATAGCTAGTATCAAACACCAGAGAAACATTATCCAGGTCCATATAATTTTCAACCCCTAGGCTATTATCAAAAATTATCATTTTTTCACAAAAGGGTTGGGGCTTCTACTATATACCATCAAATCTTTGGACATTCTAGCCCAAATCTGAGTGTCATTTTTATTTAAATCCAAAGAATATCCCTAGGATTAAATAGGATCCTTATCTTGCTCAAATAATGAGTCCTTGATGAAATTCCAATCAGATTTATATAGGATCACCTCTAAAATAGTTAAATGAGAGATACCCTAGTTGGGGTGATGGCTAGGCTTAGGAAATCCACCAGAATCCATTAGATACTTTGAAGTCACTTTTAGCAAGCCTATCTTTGAAAAACATCTAAGTTAAATCTATGGGATTTTCAGCTGAAGATATATATACATAGCAAAAAATTTAACATACAAGACTTAGTCTAGTTGGTGTTCACTCAAACTTAACATACAAGACTTATGCATATATGTTTTGATCTCTCCATTTGCTTATTTTGGCCATTTCCAAAAAATAGACCTTTACTTTATTTGATTTTCACTCCTAGAACTCATTAAAAATTTTATCTCTCCTCCCAAATTTCCATACTTCAATTTGTATAGCCTCCATGAGCTGAAAATTAGTCAAAAAATCAGATTTGTTGCTCTATAACCTGCTTCTAGTGTTTAAGGGTCCAATCTTCAGTCTTAAAGCCTATTAAAACCCTCTAAGTAGTTTTTAGAACATCAAAATCACATTCTAAGTTTTATTCAACCACCTGGAGCACCATAGCATTTATAATAGTATAAAAAATCATTTTTTTGTCTTAAAAAATTAGTTCTGATTATGCCAAATGTTTAGTTTAGCCATTTGGAAGTAGTTTTAAGCTTTATTTGATAATATTTGGTCTCCTAGAGCTCCCATAGTGAATCCAAATTTTTCCTGAGTACCATAATTTTACTCATGTGCATGCTTCTGCTTATTTTAAATGGTTAAAATGTTTTAAATGGAAAGTATTTAATAAATAGAGTTTTTATTTAATACTTTATTTTCCACATAAGTTGTGTAGACCACCTGGTTATTTTAATCTTTTTTAAATTAAAATATTTACATGCATTTAATTATTTATTTCAAATATTTAATTTTGTTTTATTGTGTAATAAAAAAATTAGAATTAATTAAATACATTTTAAACCATGTAGCTTACATGTGAAGTATTTTATTGAACAAAGGGAAGTTGACTAGTGTTTTTTGGAAAATAATTTTAGATAAAAGGTCCTTAAATTAAATTTCACTCCCAATATGGTTTTTGATCAAAATTAATTAATTTATTTTAAAATAATTATTTAAAAAGTCTGGTTATTAACCATGCAAAATCTCAAATGTGAAGTTTACAACACTTTCAACACCCTTGACTTGTCATATTCTTTGTCAAATATAGTCATGTGACAAGTCAATATTTAGGTTTTTTCACCTTCCAAATGTATTAGGATGGTCTTTTATTTGATTTTAAGATTCCTAAGATGACTTTTAGTGTATAATAACTACCTTTGTGATACTTGTGACTTTTGCTTTTATTATAGTTATTAATGTTTTTTGAATTATTTTGTAATCAACTAAGTGGATAGTGTTGTTTACTCACTATAATATTTTTTTATTACAAAATAAAGTATAAAACACATTAAAAAAATTTATTTCTAAACCATTTATTTTAATTTAATATAAAATGCAAACTTGTGGTGTCGACTTTAAAAATAAGAAATTTTCATGTCTCAAATTATAATATGAATTATTCCTAATAAATATATCTAATTTTTGGATAACTTAGTATCTTATTATTAGTGAATTTATTGTATGTGCATCACATAACCTTCTTGTTAAATTTAACATGCTTGATTAAAGCTTACATGTACTCATATTGAATGTTTTGTTAAAGCTTGATCTAAAAATTATGTAATAAAGCTAAGCCCTATTTACAAACATCTTGTTGGTAGTTTGATTTATCTAACCATTAGTATGATATACATTTCATATGATGTGGTTGTTGCTTGCAAATTCATTTAGGATCCATACTTGGATCATTAAAAATTAACAAAACAAATACATCAGTATATAAAAGGAACTGTAAACTTTGGTTTATATTATTCTTCCTTTAATAATGTTAATTTATTTGGTTATTGTGATGCTAACCATACAATTTTACTATGAGTCTACTTATTATATGTGTTTATTTTTGGTTTAGGTGTTATCACTTAGATCACTTCATGTGGATTTTGCTAAAGAAGCCTTATGACTATAAAGGATGATAGAAGAACATCATGTGGAAGTTCCTCATTGTAATAACCTTCTTGGTGATAGTCAGAGTTGTATAGCTTTAGAAAAAAAATCTAATATATCACCAATGAACTAAAGCCTATTGAAATTCATTCATGTTGGGCCTATCAAGGTTGATATTGAGGGGGATTGTGTATGACAATGTCACTTCTTAACAACTGTGTGGGTCATGTGTTCCCTTCTATCTCTCTATACTTCTTCTCATTATAAAGCATTTTAATATATCACTTTATGTGATTTTTCTAAAATTCATATGGAAGTCTACATTATACCTAATGAATAGTAGCATGGAGGTCCTTATGTAAAAAAGACTCCAATATTCTTGGTTGATTATTTATGAGAAATTATGGGATGCATTCTCATAGTGGTATGTAGTCTCATGATCATGCTAGTCTAGACTCACTCTGAGTGGTTTAAGGTAACATAGTATAATTCCTTCAAAGGTGACTATATGTAAATAGTACAAAACCTTTAGGTGTTTATGGGTGTATAGTATAATTCCTTTAAAGGTGACTATGTGACTATGGTTCCATAGTGTAATACCATTGGGTATCTATAATTTTATAGTGTAATTCCTTTCAAAGTGACTATGTGATTGTGGTTACATAGTTTAATACCTTTGGGTAACTATGTTTACATATCATAATTCCTTTAAAGGTGACTATGGCATGATGAAGGATGTTTTATTCAATTATTACCTCCAAATACTCATCATATGGATGGTTCATGGAGTGTAAGTTCATTATGTTGTTACCTCATAAAACTAATCGTGTGGATGGTTCATGGAATGTAACTTATTTACTTTAAAGTTAATTATGGCATGTATCCCTACTTAACATTAAGGGGGAGTGTTAGAACAATTAATGGTTAAGTAGTGTTATTTATGTACCCTTAATACATTAAATTACATTGGTTAAATAATAATATATTTTATTATTTATCATGATTTTATCCTAGTGTAAATAAATAATAAAATATATTAAATGACCTTTGGAGAGGTTGGATCCATTAATGTGGTGGTTGGAAAAATCCACATTATAATGGTCAAATTACCTTACATATATAATAAAGAGTTTATATTCTAAGATGCAATGAGAAAAGGAGAGTTGAGATAAATGAGAAAATATGGAGAACACATTTCCAAGTTATGTGAAGATTGATTGAGAAGGAGAAAGAGGAAGAAATATTGTATTGGGTACTTGTTAGTTTCTCATAATATGAATAATATTTGTGGGTATTTTACCTCTTAGATGTTTTCCCACATATATATTATGTTGGTTTCATGTATTCCTTTTCTTTTGATCTCATATGTAGATTCATTACTCATATTCATTATTTTTCTTAATTTATCAGTAAAGTCTTTTTATCAATATCTTTGTTAAAATTTCATATGAAACATTGAACAGAGTAATAGGTCTCTAGTTTTTAACAAAGAGAGATCACTCTCCTTTGGTAAGAGTTTAATTACCCCTTTATCAATTTATAATCCCAAAGAGCCAACAAAAAATTCTTATTCATAAACATCTAATAAATTTAGATCAATCCAATCCATATTAGCTTTATATAATTATATAGAGAAGCCATTAATTCCAGGGGCCTTATCAGCTTTCAGAGAATCAATAACACTTCTAACTTCATCCAAATAGATCTCATTGTCCAATAATGTATCTTGGATGGAAGAGATATTTTTTGGAATGATATTTTCACACATAAATTTACTCTATTCAATTTGATAATTTAACTCATCAACTAAAAATACCTTGGAGTAGAAATCAAAGAAGGCCTTTTTGATTAGTTCAAAGTCAACTAAAATCTTATCATCAACCTTACTCTTAGATATATTTTGTATTTAATGCTTAGCCTTTAAAAAATAGAATAAAATTTTAGAGACTTTATCTCCAAGCTTAATCCAATTAAATCTGGATCAAATCTAAGCATCTCTAGTAGAATAAATATGATGGCTAATTTGAAGCTTAACATTAGATAGGGTGTCAAGTAGGGAAGAGTTATATGGATCATTTTACAAGGTAGGTTATTCCTGAATAATCCATTATTGAGAAATTATAAAGGATTTCCTTTTCCTCTTGTATTTTATCTGACTGAAGGATCTAGTAAAAATTTTAATCAAATTCATGGAGTTATTCTAGATATATATTGTAGAATCAGGGTCACAAGCAAATTTACCAATATTCCATGTAGAATGGATACCATCCAAGCATTCCCTATCTTCAAGATGGGATACATTGAGTTTATACAACACTTTCATGGTAGCTTTCTCACCTTTATCATCATTACTACATGAAAAATTGAGATCAATATGATGATGATCAAAAATAGTGGAGGGAATAACATTAACCACATTACCATCTCCTTCCAAGTAAGTATCAAAGGAATCTTTACATAGGTAGAATATGTCAAGTCTAGAATAGATCCGTCTAGAATTAGCCTAATTATTTCACCAAGTATGCAAATCCTTTTACTTTTCCATTTACATTTATTTAGGGGGCCATCCACTTTATGCAATCTCTTGAATTTAGACCCAAAAAATAGTTTGTTGCCTTTCTAAGAGTGAGGGTCACCACCTAGTTTATCCTCTCTATATTTAATCGTATTGAAAATCCCCACTAAATACCCAATATATGTCCTTAAAATAAGTATAAATAAAATTCCAGAGTTTTATTTTTTCCCTATAGTCATTAGAGGCATATATGTTACATAACTTGAAGACTTTGATCTACTTATTAAAAATAACCCAGACAACCCACAAGGAGAAGTGCCTTGCTCAACAATATATTCCCCCCATAGGGGATTGATTAGAATAGAGGCACCACCTTTACCTATATAATTATTAGTGTAAAAATGAACATATTTAGGCTAGATAAATCCTAAAATATAGGATAGAGTAGACCCAGTAATATTAACCTCCTGAATAAATAGAAAATCAAGATTTGTTCTATAATTTTTGAAATGCCTAACAATAGGCTTTATGTCTAAGGATTCCAACCCCCTTACATTCTAACTGATAATCTAAATAACTATCAACATGATTAATTATTCAAATTAGAGGATTTAACCCCCCCTATTTTGGTATAATCTCATAAAACATTCAAGAACTTTATTACCCTTAGTCCTCTTTTTACTACTACTATCTCCACCACACATCCACCCATCTTTATTAGGAGGAGGTTCATAAGGGGTTTTACCCAAAGGGAAAATTTTAATTCTTTTTCATAACCCTTAAAAATACCAATTCACTCTAGTACTAGGAGCACCAAGAGCCACAAACATATTTTCAACATGTATGGATTCAATCAGGATATCCCTACTGGGGATAGGTTCCATCAAGGGAGAAATATGTTCAAAAAAGTTTTTAGGATGAATTTAAATATTATTTCCAAGGAACAAATCAATATTTTTTCTAGTTAACTTGAGGGCCAAAAAAATCACTAGGGATTATCCCTTTGGAAAAGGGAACAACATCAACCATATCTTCATCATGAAGTTGTTGGAAATGCAGGGTTGTAGGAGGTAACATGGATTGATCCAATGATTTATCATATTAACCTTATCCCCAAAAAAGTTAAATTAGTATCTTTGATATGGGGAGCATCAATATGGGGTTACTCCCCACATCCCTTCTCATGAGGGTCTTCTTTAAAAATAATAGGAATTGAACTATCATCTTCTTCGGGTCCCCTACCAAGGGGTGTTCTACCTTCACCGAATAAAAAATAAAAAATGGGGGGTTAGCAATATTTTCTAAATCCTCCATTTGAGGGGGGAGAGGATTAGAAAGAACATCTTTTATATTGACCTTGGGACCTCTTTAGGAATCTTTATTAGAGGACAACAAAGGGTGGTTTTTCTTCATATGCCCGTATTTTTTTAGGAATAAAAAGCATTAATTCCTCTAAAGCCTTTACAAGGATAGATACAAGAACTCTCATTAATATCAAAAATAAGGGATTCCATAAAAACTTTCAAGGGGTCCACATAAATTATAAGATATTAGAACCCAAGTATTCATGTGGGCCAAAGAATGTCTAGTATCTTCAACCCTAAGAACCTCTCTTACGGGTTTAAGGTCCTAGGGAATAAAATTCCATAATTGAAAATGAATGTTTTCAATATCTAACCATCTAGGAGCTACTTAAAAAACCAAATCTTGATAATCTAAATTGAGGTTCCAAGGCACTACTTTAAACATAGATTGATCCACATTCCATAGGGTTTTATTAATAACTCTTCTCTACATACTATAATTTATAAAAATGACTATGAAAACCCATTTTTGGAACATTCTAAAAAAATTAACATAAATTCCCTTTTTCTTACCCCAAATTGAATTAAGCCAATTATAAAAAAATCCTTGAAGGAAGGGCATTTATATTCAAACGGACAAAAAAAACCAACATCTTTTAACTAATATTATTCTATATGTAAATCATGTTCCATGGATGAATTGGGAAGAAATAAAATGATTTTACTAGTACTAGGGTACTTATCATCTTATCCTTTACTACTACATCTTCCATAGGTGCATAGTTTAGACCAATAATGAATTCTACACCTTGTGAATGTTTGGCAATTTTTTCCTTCTTAAGAAATTCATTAAAAATCTTCCTAGGGCCACCCTTTTCATCACCACCCTTCTCATAAATAAATTATGGGCTGCTCAATTTAGGGTACATTTTATCTAAATTTGTATTCCCTCTATTTCTATTGTTACTACCATAAAAATGACTCCCTATATGATTCAAATCACTTCAGCCATCCTCCTCCATAAGCCACAAAAAATAGTTTTAAGGAACCTATGAAGAGGGCACACAAAATGAGGAACTAGTTGGCAAAATAAACCTAAGCACTTGGCAAAAAATAAAACAAATAATAAACATAAAATAAGGAAAGACCTATATCAAATCCACAACCATGAATCACCCTTGACAACTAGGACACATTCCACCATACATGCACCAAGGAAGTAAAAGTAACCAAGAAATAAGAAAGAAAACATGAATCACCATCAATGGAGGGTGACTATTCATCTCCCCATTACAAAGCTCCACCTTACTCCAGTACAAATTTTAAAATATGAGTGGTTAGAAAAACATATGTATTACATATAACTCAACATGGTAGATAGGTTATAGATAGATATAACCTATTGAAATCCTCACAAATAACAAAGATATCTCTCTATATTAGTAAGGTTATTGGGTAAATGGGAAACCTAACATTAAAAAACCATGTAATAGTATGTCTTGTATCACACTCACACACCTTATGAAAAGCATTAAATATATGAAAATTAAAATATGTTATTTACGTAAAATGAACTAAATAACATATGTAATGAAGTAAGATGGTAACTATTATATCCCAAATTTTCACCCTTGGATGATTATTCAAGCCTTTCAAATTTGGGGTAACATAGATAAAATCCTTAGATATGAGTGACGTTTAGATAGATTAAATCTCTAGGTTATAACACTAGTTCCTCTTGATGTATTACTTAGACTCATTCACTAAACTATCAAATTATTAGAAAAAGAGAGATAAACCTACTCTAATGGAGGTGATGAACCAAAATTACTTAGCCACTACTAACCAGTTGCATGTGCACAGCAACCATGAGACTAAACTGAACACACACTACTCCTAATCTAACTCTCTACGTTAGCATTTCAAATAAAGGTTATGAAATATTCTTGGGTTATGAGGACTAGTCAAGAGGTTATATAATGACACTAATGAATATATAACTCACTCATTTTTCATACCTCACATGAACACTTCACAAGACCTACAAAAAAGTTTTAAAAATAAATATGAATGCTAGAAAAGGATAACATCCCATTGAAGCTAAGTTAATCACTTGACAATATCAACTATTCATGCACACACATTCAAACCAATCAAAGGAGGAGGTAAAACTATAATTTTAGCATTAATCAAATGCTTACAAATGAATAGGGTTTTGTCATACCCATTTGGAAGATACATGCATAGCCAATCAAGGCTAAGTTTATAGAGAAATGAGAAAGAATAAGAGAGGAGGACATAGGAGAGAGAGGTGAAAAGTGTATAATATTTAAAATCAAGAAAGAGTTATGAAACATTTTTATAAGATTTCAAATGACATGTATTTATCCCTGAAGATGTTTTCGTCTTCCAAATGTTGTGGGAGTTTCATTCCTTGCTTGACACCTTGTATTCTTCCTCAAAACTACCATTATCATAGCTTATAAATGGACAAGTGGAATTATTCATTATAAATTCATCTTTAGTTACATTTTAACCCTATTTATTAACACCTTGCATCAGTTTAGAATCTCCTCAAATTGATTGAAGCTCAATTTGTCTTACTACACCTATCCTTGCTTGCAAGTGTAAATTATTGATTTCACCCTTACTAATTTAATCTCTCTATATGGATTACATATCTTATACATATCATACCAAAATAAATCTCTTTGAATGCATCAAACACTCAATACTTCATTTTACACCTTAAGCTCTCATTAGCCTTCAAATCCATGTAGCCTTGAAAACACACAAAGCTCCTTGTGTGTATGAATGTATGGATAATATTTTAAAAATATAGATATTTTTTATTACAAAATATTCCCTTACATCCCCATGCCAAATTTCAAGACCCAACTCTGAGTGTAAGTGCACTTATTCACCTATTCTCTTTCTCCAATTAGGCCTCCATGCCTAGAAACTGAGTTTTAGATCAAATTGACTCCCACATGTGTGAAATTGATGAATAGTTTTTTATTAACTTTACCCATCCCTTTACCATTCTCCATGCCAGATTTTAACTTTTGAGACCATGTATAGATGGGTGAACCATGAAATGGATAAAACCCTAGCCTAGGTGCTTAAATAGTCTTGAGAGGTAGTTGGAGTGTTTTTCCAAGATATTTTTAAGTTAAAGTATTTTAAATGTTTTTTTTAGTCCTAAAACATCATCATAAAACTTCATACCTTGATAGTGATGTATCTTGAAGTATTCTTTAGGTCTGTATATAGGTTTCTTAGCTAACAAATAACACATTTCTCCCTTTATAACCCAGCCTAGTGACTTTCATGGCTCAATTTCCTTCTTAAAAGACATTATAAGTTGTGTATATGATCATGTAACCTATTAAAAATCTTAAAAATCCTCTATTATTTTTGTAGAGTTAATTTTATATCCTATTTCTTCATAAATGAGCCGACATCCATGTATTTTATGCTAATTCTATTCCATATGTACCTTACACATGCAAAAAATTGCTTTATAAGATGATCGTGAGACATAATAAGGTCAAAAAATTAATTACAAGGTCAAACCAGTCCATTTTAAGGCATTTTAAGGTATTTTTATTTGATCGGGTCACTATGAAGGGTTTAAGGTATGTTAGGTTCTTAAAGATTATTCATAAAAGATAGAGCCTCTTTCCATAAACCAATGCCATAGTATGGAAGTGGAGAGACCTATCCATCACCTCAAAACTTATTTTTCCACCATGAATCTTTTCAAGTAAGATCTAAGCAAATTTAAGAGTCTCTTGGGTGGTTGAGTATGCATTATATACACCTTAGTGATGGATTTAGGCCAAAATGGCCAATTTGGGGCCTTATTTTAAAATCCAATACCTCAATCACATCCTTAAATCCTTTTAATACCTATTAAATTTGGTTTCATGATTCACTCTATCTCCTTTCTTCATCTAGGTTGGGTTATCCAAATACAAGGTTTATAGGACAACTAATGCAAGTGGCCCTAGCTGACTATGTTTACTCTTTTATTTAACGTTTAAAGGTTTTAAAAACCTCATGAATGTTTAAATATTTTTATTCCTTCATGTTCTCATATCATCCTTAACAAACAAACTCTTACTACAATCTTACATACATAGGCCTCTCTAATTTGTGAGTGCTCAGTCATGCCTGGTAAGCCTAAAGGAGAGTTCATATAGTATTGGAAACTTTAAACTACATTTTTTCTCACTAAGGGATTATAAAATAAATATATTTCCATAATAATTATATTTTCACATTCTTTGCATATCTTCTCAATTCCTTAATTTTCTTAGATTTTAGTACTTTGCTTGTAGGTGAATGAGGCCATGGGACTACTAGTTGGAGATAAGCTTCCTCTTTATGTCACTTTTTGATGTCTTCAATATTTTATTTATTTTAATGGATTTAATTTAACCTAAAAATAATGTTAAGGTTATTATATGTCTTGAAATTATATGTAGGCATTATCTCCACTCTTCACACCCTCATGACCTCACATACCATTATCATTCTAATAGGCTTGTAGACACTTGCTTCAAGGTATTTATGACTAGGGAATTAGGATGATTTATTGGAATTGATAATGAGTCTCCAAATAATTTTTTTCTATGAATTTTATTAATTATCTTAATAAATTTCAACTTCACTCTTTTTGTTGTATGCTCTTCTACTTCACACTGCCTAGAAATAGGCATGACTGTAGGTTTGCATTCTAAGATGTATAGAGTGCACCTTTTAAATGAGAACCTCTTTAATAGGTTTTATATAACATTTAATGTTTTTAACCCCTATTTAAATTATTTTAAATTAGGTTTATATAATCTTCATGTTTACAGTTACTTCACAAGACATTACACACAAGCTTAGTTGTAGGTGGAGGTTTGAGCTTGAGGTCTGATTAGAGGTCAAGCATAGGTTCATAGTTCATCCTCCTCATGACCTTGTCTAATATTATTTATGTATTTTATATATATATATATATATATATATATATATATATATATATATATATATATATATAATCCATACACTTATCTATTTTCTCAAACCATATCTCTTTAAACAAAATTCATCTCAACTTAAGATATAAAGGGGCCTACAAGTCTACTTTTTTGTAGGTTTGCTTTAACTTGTTTTAATCATTCCATTACCTCTATTTTGGTCTTATTGAGTTTGAGAAAAAAGTTACATTGAATTTAAACCTATTACATGATATTATAACCCTCATATATCTTTGAAAATACACACTTAGACCTTTTCAAGTCATTTTTGTGTAGGCAATCATATTCATAGTCCAAAAACCAAGGTCATTGAATGTTACTTGGAGAAAGTAATATTGGAGTGAGAAATGAAGTCACTAATGGAATTTTAATTTCAATTAAGAGAGTTATATGGAGATTATATACCTTCACTACATTCCTTAAACTATTAAAAAACCTTGGAAAAATAAGAAAATAGGGACAATCATCTTGCAAACTATGTAAAATAATAGTTATTTTGCCAAATTGAGCTCACACATGCCAAGTGTGGTTCAAAATATCATGTGAGATGTATTTATATAACCTATACATCCTATTTAATTGATTCCATGACTCAAAAACACTTCAAACTTCCATTTTAAGAATAAAAATGAGCCTATGGGGTTTGTAGATAGTTTTAGAGCACCCTGAGGTCTTAAATTTTTTTCATAAAGTAAGGGACAAAAATATGACCATTATGGCCATTTATTTGAATAAAATTAAGACCCCATCCTATGAAAAAATCTTGGGTCTCCACTCTCTCTCCTCTGTCTATACTAAGCATCCCAAATTGGCCTTTATAAACCTGCCAAGGGAGTGATGGAGAAAAGGAACTATTTTTTACCTTGAATTGACTTTTACCTACACTCCAAGCATGTATTTGACCTGACGAATCTGAAGAGAGACTCTTTAACCATTTTCAGCTAAAAGTGAATATCCCATGTCCATACAAGTGCTTATAACTACCTTCTTAGAGTGTTTTTTTTTGGCAAAACTAATGTGGTTTGACATATGTGAAAGTTATATAAATAGTTTTAGAACTATAGAAAGTGTATTTATATAATCATTTCATTTGAATAGATTTTTCATACATTGGAGTTGACCAAAATCACCTTTTTCTTTCATAAAACTTACCATAAGCTTCGTAAAATAACCTTAATCTTTCCAACCATGTTTAAAATGTTTATGCAAAGTGATTAATGGGTAATATGAATTTGATAGACAAATAAAGACCTTATGACACCATTTGACCAACCCTCTTTACACCATGACATGTATGGACTAACATAAGACCAAGATAGAACATCACCTTAACTTTGTCAAATTAACCTTAATTTATGTTAATAAGACTTTAGGAAGATCATATGAAGACCACATAAGGCATGGAAAGGACTAATAGAAAGGTATGGAATCATGAAAAGAAAGTTTTGTATTATAGGGGTTGACCTTTTGATTTTGGGGGTCAAAATTGGTTGACAACAACATTTGAAAATGCTTGTAGGTCATGATTTTGAATTTTTGTAAATATTTTGAATTTTTTGTTAGGTTGTGGAGCTAAAAGCTTCAACTCTTTGCAAACAGTGGGAATAGAAGGTTGCTGAGATCCAGGTGCACCGACATCGGCATCAGGACCGACGTTGGTCATGACCAGTGCAAAAGGCCACCGGCGACGGCAAGAAGTCGGCCGACGTCGGCAGAACCAGGCAAGCAGGGACCGGCGTCGGTCGCCTGTGTGTTCCAGAACTATTTGTTGCATAGACAGTTAGTTAAGTGAATGAAGTGTTTGCATGTCAAGACCAGTTAGAGTCTTGAGCTACGAGGATAATTATCTAAATTAAGAGTCTAAGTTATTGTTTAAGTTAGGGATCTATTTATAGACCCATTGGCATGTATTGTATAAGTATGAGATAGAAAGGAAGAGTTTCTTCCATTATAAGATCATTGAGTTGCAGGTTGTTGCAAGCTCATAGGGGATCTACATGTAAGTTTGGTCTGTTAAATTGCAAGTTGCAGGTTCATGGGAGATCAACTTGAAGTGCTATAGAGTGCTTGGTGTACCGGCAGGGTTATTACTGACTGGTTGGAGAGGTGAACACCAATTCTGCGTGTTTGTTGGTTGTTGGGACTATTTTTTGTGTAGGAGAGTGTTGTGTAGAATAATTGCTGTACACTTGAGGTGTGGGAAGCCTCTGTAAGGTGGAAGAGTGTGGCGGCTCTTTGTAGTATTCTTTTTTGTAAAGTGTTAATACAAGATAGTGTATTGTCTCTCATATTCTGTGCTATTGGTGAATTCTAGTTACTTGTGTTTCTGGTTATTTCCACATATTTAATTGCTTATATTTGGTAATTATATTGTGCTCTTTCTGAGGAGCAAGATCCTAATAAGAGGAATCAAAACAGGTGTGTTTGTTCTTGGATTCCCCCCTACAATTGGTATCAGAGCTTTCGGTTGGGATACTAACAGATTGGTTTAGATCTGGGTAGTGTGTTTTGATTACAGGTTACTCACAGGGTTTCTATTTGAGTGGGAGTTGAGCAATGGCAGAAGACAGTAAGCTATGAATGGAAAAGTTTAATGGCAAGAACTACCAATTATGGAGGATGCAGATTGAGGACTATCTGTATCAGAAAGATTTGTACTTATCATTGGGCGGGGTTAATTGCAAACCCTCGAATATGAAGGATAAAGAATGGGAGGTTCTTGATCAGAAGGCTCTGGGATCTATTAGATTGAGTCTTGCATCATCTGTGATTTCCAGCTTATCACAGTGTAAGACAACGGTGGAGTTGATGGAATCTTTGGGAAATTTGTATGAAAAACCCTCAGCTTCTAATAAGGTATTTCTTATGAAGCGTTTATTTAATTTGCAAATGTTGGAAGGTGGATTTGTTCATAGCCATCTTAGTGATTTCCATGGTTTGGTAAACTAGTTAAGTTCAGTCAATATTGTATTTGATGATGAAATTAGAGCTCTCTTAATCTTGTGTTCATTACCTGAAAGTTGGGAAGGTTTGGTAATGGCAGTTTCTAATACTGTGTCTCCTTCAAAAGTCTTAAAAGTGGATGATGTTGTGAGTGTGATCTCGAATGAAGAGATACGTAGGAAAAGCACATGTGAATCATCAGGAGATGCTTTGAGTGTTGAAGGCAGAGGAAGGCCAAGAGAGAAGATAGAGCGTGGGAGATCAAGGTCAAAGATAGGCAGAAGATCCAAGTCCAGGTATGGCAGAATAACCTACTGGAAATGTGGAAAGCAAGGGCACTTAAAGAGAGATTGCAGATCGGGTGAAGATCAGCATGAAGGACATGGAGAAGAAGCAGATGTTGTGGATTACATTGCACAGGATGCTCTGGTATGTTCTTTGGATAAAGTAGAATCTTGGGTTTTAGATTTTGGTGCCTCTTTTCATGCATCCCCACATAGGGAATTTTTTCATGAGTATGTCCAGGGAGACTTTGGAGAAATTTGTGTAGGGAATGGTAAGCCTTGTCAGATTGTTGGCAAAGGAAAAGTGAAGCTAAAATTGCAGATAGGTGACACATGGGTGTTAAAGGAGGTCATGCATGTCCTAGTTCTTGAGCGGAATTTGATTTATGTTAGAAGTTTGGGTGATGAGGGTTGCACAGTAACTCTCACAGTAGACTCTTGGAAGGTTACCAAGGGTACACTTGTTGTAGCTAGAGGTAAGAAAGTAGGTACGCTTTATCTATCTAATTGTATTACTGATTCTCTTTCTGGGTTATCTACTTCAGCTGTAGATTCAGAGATGTGGCTTAATAGGCTTGGTCACATAGATAAGAAGGAGATGCTTGTTCTTGAGTCAAAGAGTATGCTTTTGGATTTGGAAGGCATGGATCATGATTTCTGTATGCAGAAGAAGAAGGTGACGTTTCTTGAGGAATCCGATGTTAGTGACAAGAACAGGAAAGCCTTGGTTTTCAAGGAGAAGGTGACAAATAGAGTTCAGCATAAGGTGCAGAGGAATTTTAAGCAGAGCAAAGGTGATTTGGACAAGGGTTTGATCCAAAAGGAGCTCAAAGGAAAAAGTCAGGTCTCACTAGAAAAACACAGATACCGACGTCGACAGGAAAATTGACATCGATGTCCAGACAGGGACCGACGTTGGCTATGTGCAGCCCGATGTCGGTGACTCAGGCAGATAACGACCAGTGTCGACCAGGGGAAACTGACGTCGGCAAGGTGGCAGTCGCAGGGAACCGACATCGGTCGGCTGCAGACTGAGATGTGACCGGCATCAGTCACTGAGATGAATTTTGGGTGGACAGCCAGCTGTCATGGAGTCTCAAGCACCCATATGGAGGACTGAAGGTGTAAGTAAGTTCTTAAATTCATCATTTCCCTTCTTTACACTACTTGTTGCTCACTTATGGTATAGAACCAGGAAGTTGTTAAAGAAGTAGAACAGGTAGATCCAGGAAATAGTGGGAGCTTGGCATGGATGAGGATGTGATTCCTTGGAGGAGAACCAAACAGGTGTTTTGGGTAGAGTTACTAGCTGGAAGAAAGCACTGAGAGACGAATGGATGTTCATGATGAAGAAGAGCAAAAATGGATATGTGAGATGGAAGATCAGGGTATATGATCTTGTATTAGCTACAGGACAATGGAGGTTTGATCATTGTGTTTCTCTTTACTAGCTTGGATAATATTAGCTACATTATCCTATTTCTGTATGATGTGCTTGTTACAGGGTTACATATACAGGTATTGTTGAACTAAAGGTAAAGCTAGTTCAGGGGTGTGTCATGGAGAATCTGGGAGCAGCAAGATTCTTTGGCATGAGTGTGTTCTAGAGACATGGAGGTCTTGTTGACTTTGTTTCAGGATGATTGTGTGAGATCGGTTAGCACGCCGATGGTTGTACAGTTCATAGAACAGGTGTCTTGATTCACATAATGAGGTTAAGTGCATGGTATGTACTAAACCTGAGTTTTCCCAAGTAGTGCGAGTTGTCACAAGTTTGGAGTCAATCTGGGAAAGTAATACTGAAGGGCAGTTTAGTGGGACCAGCAGTAAGTGCACATGCTATGCAGGGTCAAGTTCTTATCTACATGGTTGTAGATGCAGATGTGGCGGGTAATTTGGATGACAGGTTTTGCACTACAGGATTTGTGGTGGTTGGTCTTCAAGAGTGATCTTGAGGAGGGATACAAAGCCAAGGGAACAAACTAGACGGAGTACAGGTATAGGTATAGGTTGCAGTTGTTTATCTCCAAGTGGGAGATTGTTAGGTTGTGGAGCTAAAAGCTTCAACTCTTTGCAAATAGTGGGAACAGAAGGTTGCTGAGATCTAGGAGCACCAGCGTCAGCATCAGGACTGACGTCAGTCGTGACCAATGCAGAAGGCCACCGGTGACGGCAGGAAGTTGGCCGACATCAGTAGAACCAAGCAAGCAGGGACCGGCGTCGGTCGCCTGTGTGTTCCAAAACTGCTCGTTGCACAAACAGTTAGTTAAGTGAACAAAGTGTTTGCATGTTAAGACCAGTTAGATTCTTGAGCTGCGAGGATAATTGTCTAAATTAAGAGTCTAAGTTATTGTTTAAGTTAGGGATCTATTTATAGACCCATTGGCATGTATTGTATAAGTATGAGATATAAAGGAAGAGTTCCTTCCATTGTAAGATCATTGAGTTGCAGGTTGTTGCAAGCTCATAGGGGATCTACATGTAAGTTTGGTCTGTTGAATTGCAGGTTGCAGGTTCATGGGAGATCAACTTGAAGTGCTATAGAGTGCTTGGTGTACCGGCAGGGTTATTACTGACTGGTTGGAGAGGTGAACACCAATTCTATGTGTGAGTTGGTTGTTGGGACCATTTTTTGTGTCAGAGAGTGTTGTGTAGAAGAATTACTATACACTTGAGGTGTGGGAAACCTCTGTAAGGTGGAAGAGTGTGGTGGCTCTTTGTAGTATTCTTTTCTGTAAAGTGTTAATACAAGATAGTGTATTGTCTCTCATATTCTGTGCTATTGGTGAATTCTAGTTACTTGTGTTTCTGGTTATTTCCACATATTTAATTGCTTATATTTGGTAATCATATTGTGCTCTTTCTGAGGAGCAAGATCCTAACAAGAGGAATCAGAACAGGTGTGTTTGTTCTTGGATTCCCCCCTACATTTTTTAATTTTTTGAAATATGTGAAGTTTTTTATTTTATCATATTTGAAATTTTATAAGGTTTGAAAATTAATAAGAAGTAAGGCTTAAAAATAGGATAAATGGGAGGGATTCAAACAATCTGCAATAACATATTCAATCAAAAGTGTGCCAAAAATGGAAAGGTGAGAAATATGCCCCCAGTGTATGTGGATTTGAATCATAATCATGTTGATAATAATTTTCATGCTCATGATGGGTAAGAAACTATATAGGATTAGATTTATGTGATCATGTAAGAATATAGGAAACCATAACATGATTATATGCCATAATAAGCAAGTATATTGCCATAGAGAATGTGTATGGCAAGCATTATAGGATAGTTTTTTTAGATTGTTCAAATCATTTTTAAAATCAAGATGACAAGTGATAAAAGTGAAAGTAAAGCCAAGGGATAGAAGTATGCTTGTATAAGTGATATAATTAGCAATTAAGTAAAATAAAATAAGCTATGTGTTGTGGCCAACAAACCCCCTTTTCCTAGAAATAGGGGACCCCTTTAAAATTTTCATGAACTAGAGTTTTAGAGTATTTTCTTTTTTTATTCTTGGTGATGCCTACTCAAATCTTTAGAATATGCACTACCTTGATTCCCCCAAGAAGTAACAAGCCTCTTTTAATTTCTCTTTAGAATTAAGGAGTCTTTGTTCTTTTTTATAAATCATAGAGCTAATTTTGTATGTTGATTTTCACTTGAATCTTCCTGAGTCTAGTTTCATTCCTGGAGTAACAAACATATTACCCTCCATGGCAAAACAAGATCTTTGCATCTAAAAAATAATATTTAATGTATCATATTATTTTTATCTTTATTACTTGGTCATTTTTGTGAATTTCATAGAGCCTAGCCGAATGAGAAGACACCACATCACCTTGAGTTAGAGTATCCAGTCCCCTAAACATGTCAAAAATTTTAGAGCCTAGGAGAGCTTGACCAAATAGGAAGGTGCCAAATCAACTTGAGTTAGAGCAGATAACTCTTTAAACTTGTTAGAGATGTCAAATTTTGGGAGATCCCTGCCAAATGAGAAGGTGCCACATCACTTTGAGTTAGAGCGGCTAGTCCCCTGAACCTATCAAAGACGCTAGATCCTAAGAGAGCCTAACTTAATGAGAAGGCACCACATCACCTTGAGTTAGAGAAATAAGTCCCCTAGACCTATTAGAGATGTTAGATCTTGGGAGAACCTAGCCAAATGGGAAGGCATCATGTCACCTTGAGTTAGAGCGACTAGTCTCCCAAACCTATTAGAGATGTTAGATCATAGGAAAACCTAATCAAATAGGAAGATGCCATGTAATATTAAATTACAGTGGCTATTTCTTTGGACTTGTCAAATATATCAGATCCCAAGAGATCCTAGATGAATGGGAAGGCACCACATCACCTTGAGTTAGAGTAGCTAGTCCCCTAAACCTATTAGATGTGTTAGAGCCAAGTAGAGCTCAATCAAATGGGAAGGTGCCACATCACCTTGATTTATAATGGGTAGTCTCCTAGACCTATTATATATATCAGATCATGGGAAATCTTAGTTGAATGAGAAGGCACCATGTCACCTTGAATCAAATCAGCTAGTCCCTCAGACTTATTAGAGATGTTAGATCTTAGGAGAGCTTGGTCAAATGGGAAGGTACCATGTCACCTTGAGTTAAAGTAACCAGTCTTGTAGACTCTTGAGAGAGCCTAACCAAATGGGAAGGCACCATGTCACTATAACTCAGATCATCTAGTCCCTAAAACTTGTTAGAGATGTCAAATCCTAAGATAGCCTAGTTAAATGGGAAGGTACCACATCATCTTTAGTTAGATTAGCCATCACCAAAACCTATCAAATATGTTAGAGCTTAAGAGATCTCATCTAAATGGGAAGATGCCACATCACCTTGAGTAAAAGTAGATAATCCCCCATACTTATTATAGATGTCAGATCTTAGGAGAATCTAGCTAAATGGGAAGGCACCATGTCACCTAGTATATGCATAAAATAGTTTCCACAATACCCTAAAAATATTAAAATGAATTACATATGAGACTCAAATCCCAATTAAAGTATGTCATGTGTCCTCAAATGACACATCACCTAGCCTAAGAAAATGACATGGAGTATAGAACCATACATAGGTGCTGACCATTAGTGGGAAGACTAATGAGTAGATGACATGTGTTATAAAGAAATAATTAATTGATAAGCCTTTAAGAGATGTGACTAAATACCTACCATGAACTGAGTATTAATATAATGGGAAGCTAAACCTGATTAGATAGTTTTTAAAAAGTACCATTTGCATTGTTATATCTAGTTGGTGGTAGAGGATCATGGGCTCTAAATTTAATTCTAGATTTAGAATTAAATAGATAAAATTTAGTGACCAACTCAAATTCAAATTCACAATAAGTGATATACCAAATGCCATTAATGTAGGGGCATGTATGTATGTGCTTATAAAGCCTAAGAGAATCCCATTAATGGTTATTGTTGACCAAATTTTGACCCCAAATCAAAATTCTTCACTCCCTTTAGGTTAGAACCACATAGAATTTTCAAATGTATGTCATGGTCTTGTCATGGTCTTAAATGGCCATAAATAGTTCCATGTGGCCATAGTTTCCCTTATTTATAATTGTCCAAGTCCTGGTCTTATGTTCACTTATCTAGCCCTAAGGATCAACTACAAGGTCTTGAAATATTCAAACATGGTCAAAGGTTTAATTTGTTCTAGGGCTATTATAAAAGGTTATATGGATGCCATTAATATCATAATATCATGTTCTAACATTTTATTTGATTCCCATATGCAAAAATATCAATTTGGCCACCTTTTGGCCCATGTGGAAGAGTTGGAGATACCATTCCAAGAATAAAATGTTTCAAAAATATTCCAAACATCCATAATGTCATAAATTTTTCATATAATGTTCTGGGGTAGTCAAAGTTTGACAACATCTATAGGTCAATGCCTAATCTTGGTAAAAGGATCATTTACAAGCACTTGTACATCTTTACAAGATCAATTTTTAGTTTTAAATGGTTTATAAGTGTCCTTTGGGATCCCTCATATCATTTTCCAACTTTATACCAGGTTTCAAGTCAAAATGACATTCTAGACACCTTTTTTCCTCTATTACTACCTTCACAAGCTAAGAAAGGCAAATTTGAACTGAATAATACAACTAGGAGAGAGAGAGAGAGAGAGAGAGAGAGAGAGAGAGAGAGAGTTAGGATCTAAAACTTTGGAAATTTTCAAGTGTCTTATTAAGATTTAAATTATTAGCATGGGTTTTAATATTGGTGGCCACTTATTTATGAAATATCACTAAGAGTGACAGTACGTCACTATGGCCTATCCATCTAAGATGGTTTTATTCTTGCATTTGTTTTTCCACTTTAGAATTCAATATAGAGATTGGTTTTTACAGTTATTTTTATAGGTCATGGATATCCCTTTCATGGTGTTTTAATTAGCTAAATAATTTCCATGAGGTGTATTCACTTGAAATAAAGGTGTCTTGATGAACAAGATGTTTCATTAAATCCTGATGAAAGTTTATATTCTATCTTTATGGTGGTTACTCTCGGAGGTTTATAATTCTTCATCACTCATGAAAAATCCCTCAATTTTATGGATTCCATGTGCTTTGTTTTGGAAGTGTTTTTTATTCATAATATTCAAGTGTAATGCTCTTTGGGAGCATGGTCAAGGTTTGCCTAGTCTATTGTATGTTTGATTGCCATTTTGGCTCAAGTATCAAAATTATATCATGGCGTGAGATTATAAGACCATATTTAATTATTAGGATTATATAAAGATAAAAATTTAGTAGTCCAATAAAACTTTCCAATGATAAGTCACATGTGTTTCCTTCATATGTAGTTGTACAAACTATAGAAGTGAGTTGAGAATGCTCAGAGCTATGGGATAGAATTGCTACATGTCTTAATGCATTCATGTGTCTATGAATACCCTACTACCTTAATAAAAATATTAAAATTGACTAAATGCTCTAATTTTCAAAATACCTACCTCATGTATAAGGTAACTATCCTTACAGTTTGTACATACTATTAGGGTAGGATTAAGATTAAAATACATTTTCATAAGCCTTTATAGGCCATTAAAATAATTATAGGAGGTGTGAAGTGGTTTGACAAGTTTATAAAGGTCCATAACTCAAGGAATAGATCTTTGTATCCTTAAATAGTCAAAAGGTGACCTATAGGCCTTAGGCCTATATGTCCTCATTTTTATATCCAATCAATGTCAAATCAACACAAATAAAAACCAAGATAGTGAAGGTTTGACTATGATGTATAATAAATCAATGTTCTGACTCATCAAAGAATAACTAGGCCACTTACAGTCAAGAGAGTCAAGGAAACTGAGTTGACAGTCAAATATTCATCTCTAGTATAGGTTATATGGAATGTAAGGTGAGTTAAGGGTGAATTAATTCTTGGTTAGAAGATATGTGAGCCTTTTAAGGAGTAACAAGAAAGATATTAATATTTTTATAATGTTTACAAGTCTAAGAACTCAAGAAGTGTCTCTTTGTATCACTAAGGTAGGAAAATGAGACCTATAGGCCCCAAGCCTACAAATCCTCATTTTTAAACCAACATATGCATCATTCCAACCCAATTTCAAGTGAATATAGTGGAACCTAACCTATAATTAGAATGAATATAGTGGTAAAATTCATCAAATAGAAGCTAGGTCACTTGGAAAGTGAGAGATGGAAATGATACTGAGTTGACAGTCTAAGAGACCACCTATAGTACCCAGTACAGAAGAAACAAGAAAGAAGTGACTTAGAAATGTCAAAAGGAGATAATGAAATATAAATAAATAATGGAATAAAGTCTTTTTTTCTATATCCTTCAATAATTATGGAAAGTGAAATAACCGAGTTCAAGATCTTGAAACTCTTATATACATCCCCAATGAACACCTATAGCTAGACTAGTAAGGTGTTAGCTAAAAGTGCATACTTGGATAAGAAAGGAAATAAAATGAAGAGATAATCTAAGCCTAAAATCTAATTTAAAACAATTTAAAATATCCAAATGAGGGATATTGATGTGAGGGTAAGGTTTAAACACCTAATATAGTCATGACCCTAATAGGCACCTATAGGCCTACTTAGAGGGTCAATTTATTTTTAGACCTAAAGGAAGAGGTAGAAGTGTGTGAAAGATACTATGAACATAATTAAATACTTAAAACTAATTCCATGAAATATTAAATTGGTTAGTGATGTGAATGGTGAGGTTCTAAGCACAAAGAACATAGTCAATATACTAAAAAGGTACCTATAAGTTATAATCCCAAGATAAGCTAGTTCTAAGCCTAGGAAAGAGAGAAGAAATGTTTGGAAAAAGATATAAGGGGTATTAAAAGATTGAAAACAAGAAACAAATTGTGTTGATACCAAAGGAAACAAAATTAATAATTGAGAAAATTGAGTTCTAAACTCCTTATACAGTCAATCAACACACACAAATCCTACAATCCAATCATGATAGAGTTTGGTGTTTTGAGGGTTATATAGGCATAATAACAACTTTATAATTGATAAATAATGTGTTTATTAGTATAATAACATTTATATTATCATTCCAAGGCCACACAAGTAGTAATGATACCCATTATTTTGTCTCAAAACTTGCCCACTCCATTGGCAAGGGGAAGTCATGAGACTAAGGGGTCTATTTGAGTTCAAAATCATAAAACAAGTATGAAAAAACCCCATATAGGGGTCATTTTTAAATTCATAGACATTAAAATGGTCTTATTATACTTTTAGGTGGAAACACACCTCAATTTCCATCTAATACCCTTGAGGGCTAACAAGAAGATCACAAACCCATAACCCCAAGACCCCTGACCAATACACCAGATGTATGTATAGGGGTAATTATCCTATAAAAGGCATGAATAAACATAAGGAAGATTATTTTTTTATTATTTTAACCTCTCATAATAGCTATATGGAGTTTTGAATCCCAAAACCCAATTTGGACCTATCTCAAGCTCAAGAAACATTAGGATCACTACTTGAGGAGCCACTTTAGACACTCACACCATACTTCACACTTTGAATGGGAATATTATAAATTTTGGATATTTTAATTTGTTATTAAATAATTTATTTCAAGTGTAAGGAGTTCAATTGATGATCTTTTCTTTATGAACAATCGTTAAGACCCCAAACAAGTCTTAAAACCCTGATAGTGACCAAGAAAAATAGAAAGACCTATAAATCACATCTAATTAAATATTTTTATATTAAACCCTATTTTTTTATTACTCCAAGTAGGTTATACACATGTACTTTGATGCTAATGTCACATGTACAAACTATCATAAATGCTTTATTTTGCATGGTTTTTGGTGTTTTTTAGGAGTTCTAAAAAGGGGAGAACTTCCAAATAATTATATGAGGTAATTTTGGGTGTTTAATAACTATTAAATTCCAAAAAAATGGAAAATATATTTTTAAATTGTCAATGTAGGCCCATTTTCCAAGGTAGACTCAAACAGGCTCAAAATGAGACTAGGTGACAAGGTGATTTTTTGGTTTGCATACTTCCATAGGGTCTCAATACCTAAAAATTAATATTTATGTTTATTATGTCATATTTAAATTTAATAACAATATCTTTGTTTATTACACATGTGTGTTATAAGTCTAGAGCAAGAAAATAGGGTCCTAGTCAAGGAGGCCTATTGAGAAGAGACATAGGGGGAAAAATGGGTTTCCACTCAGAGTCAGAAGATGAAATTTGACATGGATATATAAGGAAATAATTGGTCCTATAATATTACCTTATTTTATCATTATCATATGTAAATATTCATACTTAAGGAGGTTTATATGTTTTAGGGCTACAAGGAAACTAGGCTTAGTGAAGGTTTGAGGAGTAAAATGAGTTCTTGGGAGTTGTTCTAGGAACCAAAATGGTTTGTTTTAGTAATAAAAACATATATTAATACAATTAATGGATATAATATAACCTAAATAATATTAACTTGAGTTTTATGCCACTTGTACCAAGCTAGGTGTGGGAAATGAAGAGTTTCAAGACACCTATACACATGAATGATGGAATGTCATATTAGAGGAGTTTATTAAGGCATGGAATATGTCCAATGATTTTTTTTTATATTAGTTCATTGTGAATTCATAATTTTAAATTACATTTTTCACTCTTTTCATGCAAAGAAGGGTAGTTTTCATGAAGTTAGTCAAGGTTTCAAGCCAATTTATAACCCGTGTGCCACATGGAGGGTCAGAGCTTCTTCAGGAGTGAGACACATGGCCTTGGAGATATATTTATACTATCTCATAACTCCATTTTATTTTTTAACTCACATTGAAACATTTTAATCTTCTCTTACTATGCCTCTCTCTCTCTCTCTCTCTCTCTCTCTCTCTCTCTCTCTCTCTCTCTCTCTCTCTCTCTCTCTCTCTCTCTCTCTCTCTCTCTCTCTCTCTCTCTCTCTCTCTCTCTCTCTCTCTCTCTCTCTCTCTCTCTCTCTCTCTCTCTCTCTCTCTCTCTCCACACTTCTCCATATAAGTAACCACTTTTGGCTTTGTAAAAAATTTGCATCTAGTATGGTGAAGCCTAGATAGTTTGAGTACTATTTGTGCCTTTGAATAAAAAATTTAAATCTAGTTTTGATTTTTCTACTTCTTTTCTAAGTGTGTAAATTAGTACATAGTTGAATGAGAAGTGATATTCATTTATCTTTGTTCATCTTACTCTTTTATGTTTTGTGAAAGTAGTCTTCTCTCTAACATGTCACATGAAGTATAGTTAGTGTCTTTATATGTCTTTAAGTGTAGTAAATGGTAATAATGTCTAAAATCATACCTCTTATTCATTCACCTTGAGAATTACATAGCATATCACCTTCACATTTGAAATACTTATGTTAGAGAAACCTTGGATGTTGAAGCTAGTTTTGTGAGTCACTTTTCATAGTGCAGGTATGTGTTAGTCTTGTGGAGATTAAATTGGTGCATCACCTCTTTAGGTTAGGTTTATTTCATGTTATCTCTACCCCTTTTCATCTAAACAAGATATTAGTATAGGTGATGATCTCAAATAGATATATAAAAGGAGCTAGCCCTTTAATCTAGAGGTTTACCCCTGCTATAGATAACCCATATGTCTAGGGGTAATTCCATGTTCCACTCAATTTGTATAAGGATTTAAATACCTCTCCAAGGGTGTAAAATTGAGTTACTACAATTTTTCACACTATGTGGGATAATTATCTCAAGCACATCTTGTCAAGGTGAATGTTGGTCTTGACAACATCACATCTTCATAGGTATTTTCTACTCAACATTTAGCAACCCCATTGAAGGTATAATATCTGTTTGTAGACCAATTTGTTGTTTTTCATTATTTCATGCTTCTTATTGTTGACTATGGAAACTTATAGTATAAATAACCATCCTAAAAATCCACTCCCTTATCCTAAACATCCTCTTGAAGTTTAGTACCCTGAGCCTATCTTGACACTTGAAGATCCTAAAGAACAAGAAGATTTTGAAATTCAATAAGTCCAAGAAGATTTTGAAGGTAAGATGGATAGACAACATGTTTTATCATATTTCAATACTAAAAATCCTATAAACCTTAATGCCTATGATGGTATCCCTCCTAATGCTACAAAGAATGTTCCTTCTTTCAATGGGGAAGGTTCTATCAGTGCAAGTGAGCATATTAGAGACATTTCTAACATATGTAATTTTTACAGTGTCATTGAGATTAATATAGTAATTAGATTACTTATCGTGTTTCTTAAGGCAAAATCCCTTTATTGGTATATAACCTTACCAAGAGGATGAATAACATGGGATGAATTTGGAGAGTTTTTTGACTACATGATTTGAAGATAGGAGTGATCATACATCATTGATTCATCAACTGAATGTCAATTAAAAAGGTCCTAAAGAATCCATGTATGAATTTAATGAGAGGTTTCAAAGGACATGGGATAGGTTACCACCTCTCATGATAACCCCTATAATATTTATTTTCCCAACCTATCTTAGAGCTACTGGGACTAATATAGCTATCATGTTATAGTCCATGGGAGGGTACACCTTACCTAATGCCTATGATGTGGCTATTAGAGCTAAGAATAATTTTATTCAATCTAATAAACTCCTCTAAAATTATTAATTCCTATCTTTCGTAATATTCCTACTAATTCTTTAAGCCTTGCTCTAATTTCAAATCCAAACAACAAGCCTAAAGCTACCCCAAAGAAATCAGATGATGTCATTGAATGTAAAGCAAGTGTAAGGCCTTAGAAGCTCAAATTAGACAACCAAATAAATACTTTAGAGCTCACCAAAATCCCTACTAATACCCTACAAAAGAAAATAAATTTCTACATCAACATAATGGTCAATGGAGGGGAGAATGTTATCCTAGTTTCAATAGGCCACCTAATGTCTATGATCCAAATTCTGCTCCCACTATAAGAGTCATGGTTCAAGTCCATAGTAACTTAGTTCAAGGAGAAGATTAGTATCCTCAAAGGATAGTACATGAATGTTAATTATGGTGAATGACATGATTTGGTATCTCAATAAGGTCCTACTCCTCACTTGACATTAGAAAATGAAATATTCATGCAATCAAAACCAAATAGATATTGTGGCCATCAAGGAGTGAGCTTGGAAAACTTCCAAATAGAGGATAGATTTGTCCTAAATTAGAGTACCTCAATTTCAGCCAACACAAGGTCAAAGATAATATATTTTGGATATGTTTAATATGTGGATACAATTCCAAACAATCCTCCTTCATGGAATCAAGGTATGAATTCAAATTAGGAGCCCCTACAAGTCCTACACCTCTTCAAATCAAAACTTGGGAAAGGTAATCAAGCCTTCATTGCCTCAAGATCAAGTTAATTCATTACCTCATAGGATGAAATAAAAGGCTAGTGTAGTCTTTGTGATCTTCAAAGAGTCAATAATATTTAAATAAAAGGTTAGTGTCTTTTATTTAAATATATTGACTCTTTGAAGAGCACAAAGACTAGCATATCACTTTGGGAAGTACTCCAAATGCTTGGTCAAAAGGAATTAATCCAAGAATAGTTGTCCCAAATGCATATTAGTTCCAAACCATCCAAGAATGTTGTTATAGATCTCAAAAATGCACATTCTCATATTGTTTATCCTTCCAACAAGTATGAAAATCCCCCACCTTCTTATATCACCTTCATTATGGGAGATAATCTAGTCCATAATTGCATTATGGATAGTGGGGAAAACACTTTAGTCTTGCCCAAACTACTTACAGACAAGTTAGACTTGAAATTTGAGCCATCTATCAAAGGAGTGTTGTATATTTTTGGAACACCAACCAAGCTAATATGGCTCATCAAAGGTTTGAAAGTATTATTGAATGACTAATCAAGTTTTCCAATCCTACAATACATAATGGTGGTAGATCTGCCTGCACACTTTGTTAATTGCCTATTAAGAGACTTTACAATCAAGATATGAGGATATGTTTCTATTGATTGGTATTTCTTATATTTTATAATGAGGTATGGAGCTAAGGTAACAATAAGGAAACAACCATTATCCAAGTTCCATATTGAACCATATGTGAAAGCTAGTCCTAATTTGAATTGTACAATCCATGAGCAAGAGGAGCATGTCATTGATGATGGAGCATCTTCCAATATTCAAGGTATTTATGACCTATTTTTAAATGAATATGGTTCTGAGATATATTAGTATTATCCTTATTATTTCATTGAAAAGATAATCATTGGAACATGCATCATTCATGATGAGGGTGATGAACATTCTGAGGTAAATATTGATGATCCTCTTCAACAAGATGTATAAGGTAATTATCTTATTCACATTGATGATGATAATTTTAAAAATGTGATAGAGTATGAGGATGTCAAAGATGATGAAATTATGCTAATTAAAATGAAGGAGTTCATTAGTGTGATAGTCATGAAGAAGATGATGATCTATGACAGTAGTTTCATGCTATAATTTAAGAATTTGAATAAGGCAACTCTCCCTCAAAAGAAACATTATCTTGATATTAAGGTCATTAGTGGACCCATTAAGCATGATAAATAGGTTAAATTCACTACCAAGTAGTTTTTAGTATTGGAAGAGTTTCAATCAGACTAAGGCCCACTTAAAGTGTGCCATGTGTCCCCAAATAACACATCACTTAGCCTAAGAGAATGACATGGAGTACATAAATATGCCTAGGTGTTGACCATTAATGGGAAGACCAATGAGTAGATGACAC